>CAUYQG010249550.1:0-12056 GCA_963574415.1 Tarsius wallacei
GTTGGAGTCTCACTCTGTCGCCCAGACTGGAGTGCAGTGGCCGCTCCCGGCCACCGCAGCCTTGACCTGCTGGGCTCCGGCGATCCTTCCGCCTCAGCCTTCCAAGTAGCTGGAACTACCGGTGCGTGCTACCACACCCGGCCGATTTTTTTTTTTTTTTTTATTGTAGAGATGAGGTCTCGCCAAGTTGCCCAGGCAGGTCTCAAACCCGCGGGCTCAGGCAATCCACTCACCTCGGCCTCCCAAAGGCGTGGGATTACAGGCTGAGCCACCAAGCCCGGCCTGGGTTTTTTTTTAGTGAGGAGATTTCTTATGACTTAGTCAATTTTCTGGATTGTTACTGGTCTGCTTAGAGTTTCAATTTCTTCTTGAGATTTCTCATTTTCAATGAGACATTAAAATGACATGACAATAAGCCAACATACGTTCGGTAGACCCCTACCATGCATATCCTATTTCTACATGAGAGACACGTGTACAGCAAGTAGAGTTCTCACTTCACCATGTGGTTATGTCTGAAAGATGCTTCCAGACCTTTCCCTGAGGCAATGGGATAACCGTCTTCTTTGAACAACAACATGTGGGGTGCTTATGGATGCAATGAAGCTTAACCTGACATAAGTGGCTAGTATAAGCTAATTGCTTCATGGTTCCAGTGGGGAAGAGATAATTGTCTGAAACTGCAGCCGATCACCTGGTGTTCCAGTCAGTTGTGATGTGTCTGCAGCTTGCCAGATGCACGAAGCCACTAGCAGATCTGTTGGTGGGAATGTTAGGAAACATGGGAAATCATAGTTCAGATGCACATGAGCTATATGTAGGCTACAGATGCTGAGCATTCTTCCTGTAGTATGTAGTAAGTAATACAAACATTCTTTCTCTGGTATGAACTCTTTATTTTATTGTTTCATAACTCTTTTTATTTTGCAATGACAGATTTCAACAACAATGATATTTTTAAAATGAATATACATGTTTTGGATAATTTTGCCTAACATTCCTTCTCCCTTTTTTCACAAATTATCTCCAAAAATATTTCCCATTTAAAAAAAAGTCTAGCCTAGTTATGTTTTGGCTTTATTGTTTACCTAGAGGCGGTGAAGAGTGTTAATTAACCAAAAGAGCCTCCTCCCTTGAGTTTGCTCAGCAAATCTAGAGCCATATAGCAGTAAGCAACTACAGCTTCTTGAAGACAGAGCATTTCTTTTTTTTTTCGAGTCGTAGTCTCATTCTGTTGCCCAGGCTGGAGTGTAGTGGCACATTCACGGCCATCACCTGCTAGGCTCAGGCAATCCTTCCACTTTACCCTTCCAGGTAGTTGGAACTACAGGCATGCACCACCATGCCCAGTTAATTGTTTCTTTTATTGAAGAGACGAGGTCTCACCAAGTTGCCCAGGCTGGTCTCAAACTCCTAGGCTCAGGCAATCCTCTTACCTCGGTCTCCCAAAGTGCTGGGATTACAGGCTTGAGCCACCACACCCAGCCTAAGACAGAGCATTTCTGCCAGAAATTGTATAAGGGATTATAGATTTTTAAAGGCCTCTATTATTTGCTTTTCTATTCCAATGCTAAAAAACCAAGCTCATGAAACTCTCTCCAACTGTACTACCTAAAGTCTGGGTGAACTCTTTGCTCGATGATCTCCAAATTTGCTGCAATTTCTAACCTGCTAAGAAGTAATCTTGCTTCCCACTTGTAAGGTTGGAATGCTGAAAGCTACAGAATAAGGCCAAGCCAGTTTGCCTGGAAGGGCTTTGTCAGCGTTGATTTCACATAGAAAGTACAACCCTTGCTCCTTAATGGTAGACTAGTTACACTAGAGTGCAGAGAATTCGTCTCAAGAAGGACACACCAGGCATAGCCTTAGTTATACAAAGAATGTGCCCAATTTTCTCTCTTAAAAGCAAGAGAGAGTCTTATTAGACTTACTTATACTACCATGAAAAATAAGAATACTTGGTAAAATTATTTGTTTCTTTTGAATATGCTTTCTTATTTAGCCAATCAGAAAAGTGGAGATAAAATCAGAAGAAAGAAAGTCGCTTCCAAATATGCATATACATGATCAGAATATAGAACATAAATCTAATGGAAATAATATTTCCAATAGAATCAGTACACTTAAATGTCCCTTATTACTTCACTCAGTAATATGTAATTAATTCTTGTATCCCAGAATTTTGAATCATCAGATATCTGTTTCCAGACTAAAAAGGGTCCTAGAAATTTCAACTCAGACCTAAAAAGAGTCCTAGAAATCTCAATGTAGCTGAAAGTTGTCTGTGTTGTCAGCTCAGAAGCCAGTACCCAGAGGTTTCTCTTTGAGTGGTATAGTCCTTTCCACAAGGCTTTCAGACTGCTTTGTTGAAGACCCAGTTTTCTCTTTCTTTCTTTTTGAGTTCGAGTCTCACTCTGTTACCCAAGCTGAAGTGCAGTGGTACACTCACAGCCACTGCAGCCTCCACCTCAGTCTTCCAAGTAGCTGGAACTATAGGCACATGCCACCATACCCGGCTAATTTATTTTACTTTTTAATTTTATTGTAGAGACAAGGTCTTGCCAAGTTGCCCAGGCTGGTCTCGAACCCTTGGGCTCAGGCAATCCTCTTTCCTCTACCTCCCAGAGTGCTGGCATTTGAGGCATGAGCCACTGCACCCGGTCCAAATTTTCATCTTAAAACTTGTAACAGAACCTTCAGGAAAGCATTAAATGACAAGAGGACTGTCTTATAATGACACTACTGATTGGCTGTGGTTCGCTTTTTTTTTTTTTGAGTTGGAGTCTCACTCTGTCACCCAGGCTGGAGTGCAGTGGCACACTGATGGCCACCACAGTCTCGAACTGCGGGGCTCAGGTGATCCTTCTGCCTCAGCCTAACAAGTAGCTGGAACCACAGGCGCGCACTACCAATGCCTGGCTAATTTTATGATTTATTGTAGAGATGAGGTCTCACCATGTTGCCCAGGCTGTTATCAAACCTCTGGACTCAGGCAATTCTCTCACCTCTGCCTCCCAAAGTGCTGGTATTACAGGTATGAGCTACTGTGCCTGGCCAACTGTGGTTAATTTTTAACAATAACCAATAAAAATAGAATGGAAGAGAATAGCATCTTTTATTGGGGCATAATATGTAACTGTTACTATTTCATAAATATGATTAATATTTCTCCTGAAGGAACTGATATTATGGACAGTGAAGGGACTGATATTTTCCTAGGGCTTTCTTTTTCATTCTAAGAAGTATACATTTATATTAAACATGTTTTACCAGTACTAAGTATCCTTTGATTTGACATGCAATTCTTAAAGTAATTTTGCGCTAATTAGGAAATTTAGCTAGGTGTGGTTGTGCATGCCTATAATCCCAGCTACTTGGGAAGTTGAGGAGGATTGCCTGAGCCCAGGAGTTTGAATCCAGCCTGGGCAACTTAGCAAGACCCCCCATCTTTCAAAAAAGAAAATAAAAGAAATAAGGAATATATAACAAGCCTAAATATTGACATTTAAAAAAAAATAAGATGAAAGAACAAATCTTTGTGATTTCCCGGGAAATCTCAAAGATAGGTTTAGAAGAAAAAGACAGCCTTAAAAAAAGTGAGTTTGTTTATTTGTTTGTTTTTGTTTTCTGTATTTAGAGTCTGATATTGGGAAAGCAAAAATAAAAAAGTTATCACAAACGTGGTCACTTGACTTAGCTAAGATTATTGGAACTTGAGAACAATAGCTTGAAACTGTAGCCCATCTCAAGATTTCCTTTTAGCAGTTAAAAAAAAAGTAAAGTTTTTAACCACTAACTCACAAAACAGAGCATCATTTATTCATCAGCACACTTAACATGAATATATATGTGTATAAAGACCTTGACACCAGGTGCAGTGGCTCACACCTGTAATTCCAACACTGAGAGGCCGAGGCAAGAGGATTGCCTGAGCCCAGGAGTTCAAGACCAGACTAGGCAACATGGTGACACTTCATCTCTACAAAAAACGTTAGCTGGGGTTAGTGGCACTTGCCTGTAGTTCCAGCTTGGAAGGCTGAGGCAGAAGGATGACCTGAGCACAGTAGGTTGAGGCTGCAGTAGCCATGATCATGCCACTGCACTCCAGCCTGGGTGGCAGAGTGAGACTCCAACTCAAAAAACAAACAAAAAAACAAAAACCAAAAAAATCTTGAAAGAAAATTGAAAAGAACTGAGGGAAAGTAGATGGATGGTGGGAGACAGAGAAGAGGGATATTACTGGAATTAAGTGTGATAAGTATCTATTATGTTTCTCTAATGCTCCCTCCACCTCCTGAACAACTGCAAGCCTCCAGTCATGTGAGTTTTCTAATTTTTCTACATTAAATCATTTTTAAAACAAGATAATATTCTTATGTGATGCTACCTTTCTTGTCGAGTTCGGTCTGGGATAAGCACCTGGGATAAGCTGCTTCAATGATAATATTGTGTTTCTCTGGGCATGGTAAATAGACAAGGTCCCAAGTCCCTGAGAATTTCCAGTTGAAAGTCAGAGAGCTTTAAGATGGTATCCCCATGGTGGAAGATACAAGATATAACATTTGGGAACCCACAAGTCACACTCCTCTCACATAAAGTCAATCCTCGGGGTCAGAGAATAAAGTCAATGTTCAGGGAGGAAGAGACAGATGACAAAGTGTCTTGCTGAGGGAATTCCTTGGTCATTTGTTCCTGATCCCTAGCAACATCAATGAATATTACATGTTTGTGTTGGTTCAAACCAGGTTTCATAAGTCAATAATTTCCCCTTTGAACTTAAAGTAGGTTTTTGTAACTTGCAAAGAACTTTTTTTTTTTTTTTTTGAGTTGGAGTCTCACTCTGTCACCCAGACTGGAGTGCAGTGGCCGCTCTCGGCCACCACAGCCTCGACCTGCTGGGCTCCGGCAATCCTTTCACCTCAGCCTTCCGAATAGCCGGAATTACAGGTGTGCGCTACCACACGGCTAATTTTTTTATTTATTGTAGAGATGAGGTCTCTCCAAGTTGCCCAGGCAGGTCTCGAACCCGCAGGCTCAGGCAATCCACTCACATCAGCCTCCCAAGGTGCGGGATTACAGGTTGAGCCACCGAGCCCAGCTGCAAAGAACTCTTAAAAATCACTTAGGGGTCACCTTAGGAATGGTTATATTCTGGGATTCAATTATTATTTCACAAGTTAGGTATCTCAGCTCCTTTTTAAGACATTCATGTCTTTTAAAGTCATATCTTTAAATTAGAATGCTATTTCTATTTATTGGCAACAGTATTTGTGAAAAAACTCATTTAAAATGTATTGAAAATTAAAAAATCAAATAGTGAATTGGCTTATGGCATTCCAGTTTCCTACCATTAAGAGATACAGAAACTGTGTATCAGGTCTACCATATAACAATGGTTACAGTGGTTTATAAAACAATGTCCTCAATACTCTAAGCAGGTTTCCATGTCAGAATGTCTGCCAGTTGAAAATCCTTTACATATTTTTCACAGGTAATTAGTTCTAAGGACATCTCTATTGAAATATTTCTCTTTCTATTGATTCACTTGATTTTCTTTAACATCATGATATTTCATATAAGGATAAAGGACTTTATGAAGACTTCTTAGTAGGATATTATCTTGGAATAAGGGAAAATTATGTAAAAATTGGAGTTAAGGGTGTCTGTGAAGATCAATGTTAGAATTTGGTTTACAGAGTTTAAGATGTATTGTTGGTCAGGTATGGTGGCTCACGCATGTAATCCCAGCACTTTGGGAGGCTGAGGTGAGAGAATGGCTTGAATCCAGGAGTTTGAGACCAGCTTAGGTAACATAGTGAAATCTTGTCTCTACCAAAAGTTAAAAAAATTAGCCAGGTGTGGTGGCATGTGCCTGTAGTCCCAGCTACACAGGAGGTTGAGGTGAAAGGATCTCCTGAACCCAAGAGCTGGAGGCTACAGTGAGCTGTGATCACGCCACTGCATTCCAACCTGGGTGACAGAGTGAAACTCTGACTCCAAAAAAGAAGTAGCCTTTTATATTAAACAAGATTAGATTTCTATATTCTAACTCTTCAGTCTCTTGGGTACCCTGAAGCTAATTCATTATGAGTGACGGATGGAGCTCCCCTCTCCAGATGTCCTCTTTGCTGCAGTGACCAGAAAAGAACATAAATGGTCAGAGAGTGTTGCTAAAATGACGTTGCAGAACAAAAAGGACAGTTCCTTAGGCTGACTCTGAATCAACTGCAGCCAGCAATAGGGATGGTCTTCGGGGTTCCTGTATGGTCCTGGGCCAACAGCATTTGCCAGGACTTTCCTAAAGAGATTGTTAGATTTTGACACTGAGTCAAGAATGACAAGTAAAGAGATAAATAATTGAACTTATTTAAATAAGAATAATTGCTAGGGAAGCATTCCTATTATAGGCTTAATGTTAAATCAGAATTGGTGACAACCCTGTTGGCTGGCAGTAAATTTTCAAATCTATTCTATTTCTGTTCTCCCTATTTCTTTGTCCTAACTAAAGATTTGCAGAAACCCTGAGAGACTGTAACTACAGAAGGCACCTCTCTTCCTATACAATAATTAAGTTTTTAATCTAAAACCAGGGGACCCCGGGATGTTTGAAATGGTTGGCATGACCAGAACTGTGCATACTTGAGTTTCAGAAAAATGCTTAGAGTCCCCAGAAAATCAGCCATCACCAACCTCCTCCTCCCTCTACTACTCATTATGAGATTTAGGGTGATGAGATGACCAGTTTTGGAAGGAGCCTGAAGAAAATATGATACTACTTGGTAGGCACGTATCTGTAACATTGTTAGAGAGGCTTCCATCTTTCAATAACATTTCAACAACCTCCTGTGAACCCAAGAAATCTCCAGCACCTCTCTTCTGTTTCTGAATGATGACTCTGGAGAAGGTCCCTGATGTTGGTTACATCTTTAGTGGGCTAAACCAAAATGTGTATATTTAATTTTTAACAACGGAGACCACATAGCTTCTTATACATTCTGTGAAGTTTCTTGTCATTATTAACAAATATCAGTCATATTCATTCTAACTGGAATCAATTTAAATGTAAAATGTGATAAATATTTGCTTTCTTAGCTAAAATTTTATTCATAAAATTTACCATTTTTAGAGATGAGAATTATAGTACTGGTATATTGGTAGCTTTTTAATCAGGATCTTGGTACATGTCATTTATTTTTTAATCAACTCAATGCTACAATTATTTACAGCATCCCTTTTACATGTGAGGCAGTTTGTTTCATAGTGAGACTGTTGTTTTGATCCACAGCATTATCCTTAACCAAAACAGAAGTGACTTCTGTGTGCTTTATTGTTTTCAATTTTCTGACTAACAGAAAAATACCATACAAGTATTATTTTTGGGCTTTTACTTCTATGCATTCACGTGGTTAGTTAACTTGTTATGCTTTAATGGCCAGACATCACTAGGTTTCACATGTGCATTGATGCAAGTATTGCATTTCATATTAAGAAGCCAAATTCAACAAATAAAAATTAAGTTTCAGTGGATTCAACATCATTTTAGAATTGAAAAATAAACAAATGGATAGTCTGTGAGAAAAGAGATAACTGCAGTTTAAAACATTAGGAAAAATATGTCTGGGTTAAAAATTTCTGGAGATGATTCTAATGACCTCCATTGGTTCCTTTTGACCCCCAGAATCTTATAGATCTTCAGTGGCATAAACATTTCTTGCCAATATGCAGGACTATGGCGGGTATAACTATATTTGTAGGTTTTTGTTGTTTCTTAGTCATAAATAACTCCCTGGTATCTTTCACCTAAAACAAGTGTTCTAAAAAACCTGTCACAGTGACAAGGCCTGACATGGTTTGATTTTTCTTTCAGTAAAATGATGTCAGCTTGTTTACTTGTTACTTGTTTCTTTTTCATAAAATTAAGGATACAGACAACTTACAATCTGCTAGTTAGCCTCTTGATTGCTACGATTTGGAGTATATAAAAGTGTCATTTAATTGTGTGTTATATAAGAAATTCTACTTCCATTTTCTTTTCTTTTCTTTTCTTTTTTTTGAGTTGGAGTCTCATTCTGTCACCCAGACTGGAGTGTAATGGCCCTCCCGGTCACTGCAGCCTCGACCTGCTGGGCTCTGGCAATCCTTCCGCCTCAGCCTACCAAGTAGCTGGAACTACAGGCACGCACTACCACACCCGGCTAATTTTTCTTTTGATTTATTGTAGAGATGAGGTCTCACCAAGTTGCCCAGGCAGGTCTCGAACCCGTGAGCTCAGGCAATCCACTCACCTCAGCCTCCCAAGGCGTGGGATTACAGGCTGAGCCACCGAGTCAGCCTATTTTCTTTTCAATTCACTCTGCTTATAGATCTAATGTCCAATAGATAAGACCTCAATCATCCTGAAAGCAAAAATCTAAGAAAGCACACTTTTTATCCATTTATTGCTGTCATATTTTGCTGGATTATTTACCTTTAATCAGTTTTAAGAAATATCAGTTATTTTAAAAATTATATGACGTCCCCTTTGCATAATAAACTACCCCGGAATGTTGTGGTTTAAAACAAAATATGCTTTGTTAACATCTTATTATTTTGGGAGTCACACATTTGGGCAGAGTTTGGGTGATTCTTCTGTTCTAATCAGCGTCAATGGAGGTCACTCTGGTGTTCAGCTGATGGTCTGAGGATCAGACAGCTTCACTTATATAACTAGAGTTTTGGCTCAGCTAGAAGGCTGGGCTCACTGGGACTGTTGACTGGAGTACCTACGTGTGGTCTTGTCAGCATGGTGGTCTCAGCACAGTTGGCTTTCATTCATGGCTGCTCTGAGAGCTCGTGTTCTACTGATTGGGACAAAAGCTCCAAACTTTCATGACCAGCACTCAGAAGTCACGTAGCCTAACATCTGACATCTTCTATTGGTTGAAGAAGGAACAAGATCACTCAGATTCAAGTGGAGGGAACATAGATCCCATAACTCTATGGAAGGACTGTCCATGAATTTAAACTCATTTTTTGAAATGGCCAAATCCTTCCTTGGAAGGCTTTTTCCCATTCCTTCTTCTAATGTCCAGAATATTTTTGCTATTCCTTTATAGACTCCTAGAAATGGTATAGTCCTATGAAATCATATGACTTTAAATTCACTTTTGGTGAAGTTTACAATTTTATGACATGCAGTAAATCTCCTACATACAGACAAGCTCCATTTCATGAGCACGTTCATAAGTCCAATTTGTTCATAAGTCCAACAAAGTTAGCCTAGGTACCCAATGAACACAATTGGCTGTAGAGTGATGTAACTGCTATATCACTGCTGCTTCTATGCTTGCTTCTGGACAATCTGGGCTTGAAATAAAGATACTGTACTACTATATTCTATATAGTACTATACAGTAAAGTACACAAACACACAACCACCTGTAGAGGATGCACACACATGGCAATGTACGCCAAACATGTGAACTAACGTACGTGATTAGACATGCAAACACACGTTCATATCTTTGAAAGTTGTGAACTAGAAGGTTTATATGTAGGGGACTTACTGTATATATTCATGTATCTATTTTTTTCTTTGAGCATTTTTGACTAAAATAAGGGTGCTAGTATCCATATGATATATAAAACTGGAAATATTAAGAACTCTCTTTAGCAGGAAATAATTAATTTAATGGTGGATTTCATGTTCTATTTCCATGATAAAATACAGATATTCTTTTTCTATTTTTTAATTTTTTTTGAGTTGGAGTCTTATTCTGTTGCCAAGGCTGGAGTGCAGTGGCACACTCATGGCCACCGCAGCCTCAACCTGCTGGGCTCAGGTGATCCTTCTGCCTCAGCCTTCCAAGAAGTTAGAACTACAGGCACACGTCACCAAACGTGGCTAATTTTTTGATTTATTGTAGAGATGAGGTCTCGCCAAGTTGCCCAGGCTGGTCTTGAACCCATGGGCTCAGGCAATCTTCTCACCTCAGCCTCCCAAAGTGCTAGAATTATAGGCATGAGCCACGTGCTCAGCCTGAAATACAGATATTCTTTAAGAGCCAAACATATAAAAATATAATTACAGCTTGTTAAATGTAATATCTAAAGAAACATGGAAGTTTAATATTCTCAAAGTCATGGTTTTTAATTTTATTGCAAATATAAATGTTTTCTATTTGAAAACCTTTCCTCTCCGCATTTCTCTACAAATAACCAAGCAAGTGTTGATTGATGGATTAGGCTTACTAATAGTGCCTTCCCTTTTCCTAAGTGAGCTATTCTACTTACATTCTTGACAGTTGAAAATGACTGCTTGCCAACATTGTCAATGATATGTTGAGTAAGAAATTGTGTTCTACTATATAGTTTTCTAACCTCCCATTTTTCTTATTTTCCTTTCTTTGTTCCTCTATATTCACTGTTCTTATTGAGATGAAGCAACTAAAAATGATTAGAAATTGTCTGTCTTCCCTCTCTCAGGTCCATTTATGCTTTGCTTAGTTTTTAAATTTATTTTTTAGGTTATAAAAGATGCTACTACTCTGCTTGGTAGTCCCCACAACAATGACACCATCTTGTTTAATCAGCTCTGTCCCTGGCAACCCCACTCCACAGGGCCTGAGGCCCATCACCCTTACTCTATTTGGAAGAAGGGCCAAAGAACATCATCAACACATTCCGGCAACAGAGAACAAGATGGCTCTGTGAAACAATATGCATTTTTCCAAATGCTGAACTATAACAGAGTATTGAGGTAAAACTAGGCTTGGACTGGAATCCACGATGGAATGCTTGGCTTATCAATGTGTAGTAGACATCATTTTGAGAAAATACCTGAGGATAACATTGATCCTATGTCTCAACCCACATGGTTCAAGTGGCTGGAGTCATCTATTAAATCCAGAGTTAGGACCTTGGCCCTGGTTTGGCTAAGCAGCCTATCTCATGCTCTGGGCACAGTTCAAGGGTAAATATAGTCTTCAATAAGCATAATAAGAATTAGACATTGAATTTTGCTACAGTTACATACAAAGAAGTATTCTCTTTCTACTGGGATTGTTAAGGAAAACATAATCCTAGGGCTTCTGGTGGCCATTTTGGCCATTATTTTTAAAAAATCTGCTATGAGCGAAGTCAATTAGAGAAAGACAAAGGCAAAGAAAAGATAAATTCCTCACTAAATTATTTGAGCACTGCCTGAATTCAGAACTGCCTCATTGACTTTTCAGTTGTAAAGTCTATACCTGTACTCTTTGATTCCATCTATAAGTAATTCCAAAACAGGTAAAACTCATTCATAGTGATAGGAATCAGATCAGTGTTTACCAGAAGCAGTGAGAGGTGATTGACAGGGAAGGTATACAGCACAATTTTGCTGACAACCAGTTAACTATGTATGTATTGGTCTAATTCTAGACTCTCTGTTCTGTCCAAAGCATCTATATATCTATCCTTACATCAATGCTACACTATCTTGGTGATAGTGGCTCTGAAATAAATCTTAACATCTGTTAGTGAAGACTTCTATCAGTTATTTTTGAAAAATATTTTGACTATTTTAGGTGCTGTGGATTTCTACATAAATTTTAGAATCTGCTTGTCTATTTGGACAGAATTGACATCTTAACAACATTGAGTCTTGCAATCCATAAGCCATGGTATTCTCTCTCTATTTATTTAGTCTTCTTTCATTTCTTTGTGTAATATTTTGTAGGTTTTAATACAGAGATCTTGCACATATTTTTAGTAAATGTATCCCAAGTATTTTAGGGTTTTGATCCTATTAAAAATGGTATTTTTTATTCATTTTTATTTTTTGAGATTTCAATCCAGTGGCTTTTTATTTATTTATTTATTTATTTATTTATTTATTTATTTGAGTTGGAGTCTCACTCTGTCGCCCAGACTGGAGTGCAGTGGCACGCTCCCGGCCACCGCAGCCTCGACCTGCTGGGCTCCAGCGATCCTTCCGCCTCAGCCTTCCAAGTAGCTGGAACTACAGGTGCACGCTACCACACCCGGCTAATTTTTTGATTTATTGTAGAGATGAGGTCTCACCAAGTTGCCCAGGC
>CAUYQG010249554.1:0-24777 GCA_963574415.1 Tarsius wallacei
GACGAAGGAAGAGGGAGAGAGCCCAGGAGATGCTGAGTCAAGTTATCCCACTCTCCTGCAGGCGCCCTGTTCAACATAGTGTTGGAAGTCCTAGCTACAGCAATCAGACAAAAGAAGGAAATCAGGGGTATCCAAATAGGAGAAGAGTAGTTAAGTTATCCCTCTTTGCTGAAGATATGATTCTGTATCTTGAAAATCCAATGAATCTCTCAAAAACCTCCTTGCACTGGTAATGGACTTCGGCAAAGTCTCAGGGTACAAAATAAATGTACAAAAGACAGTTACACTCTTATTCACCAACAACAGAGAGGCAGAGAACCAAATAATAAGCACAGTCCCATTCACAAGAGCCACACACAAAAAGTTAAATACCTCAGCATCTCCCTAACCAGAGATGTGATAAAACCTTTACAACAAAAACTACAAAACACTGCTCAAAGAAATCAAAGATGGCACAAATAAATGAAAAAATATTTCATGCTCATGGATTGGAGGAATCAAAATCATTAAGATATCCATCTTACCAAAGGCAATCTACAGATTCATCACAATGCCCATTAAATTGCCAGCATCATTCTTCTCAGACCTGGAAACAATACAGAAATTCATATGGAAATATAAATGACTACAAATAGCCAAAACAATTCTCGGAAAAGAAACAAAGCGGGAAGTATCATACTTCCAGACTTTAAGCTTTATTAAAGGGCTACAATAATCAAAACAGGCTGGTATTGGTCCAAGTACAGACGTATAGACCAATGGAACAGGATAGAGATTCCAGAAACAAAACCTCAATTTCTCAACCACCTCAATTTTGACAAAACCTCTACAAACAACCAATGGGGAGAGAAGAACCTATTAAGTAAATTGTGCTAGGAAAACTGACCGACCACATACAGAAGATTAAAACAAGACCACTCCTTATCATCATACACAAAAATCAACTCTAAATGCACCAAAGACCTAAACATAAAACCTCAAACTATAAGATCCTTAGAAAATGCAAGAGATATCTTTATAGAAATTGGAATAAGCAACCAGTTCCTGATCAAAGCCTCAAATGTCAGGCCATAAGAGAAAAGATAGACAAGCAAGACCTCATCAAACTGAAAAGCTTTTGCAAAGCAAAAGAAACCATCCAGAGAGTGGGGACACAGCCCATAGACTGGGAAAAAAATATTTGCCAACTCTATATCTAACAAAGGCCTAACATCCAGGATTTATAAGGAACTCAAATGTGCCAAAAAGAAAAAAAACCCCAGCCCTATTAAAAGATGAGCAAAAGATATGAATAGACACTTCTCAAAAGAACACATATAAGCAGCCAACTGATACATGAAAAAATGCTCAGCCTCACTAATCATCAGAGAAATGCAAATTAAAACCACACTGAGATACCACCTAACTGCAGTCTGGATGGCCATTATCAATAACTCAAAAAACAACAGATGCTGGAGAGGATGCAGGGAAAAGGGAATGCTTCTATATTGCTGGTGGGAATATAAACTAGTATAACCTCTGTGGAAAACAGTGTGACAGTTTCTAAAAAATCTAAAAATCTACCTTCCATATAACCCAGCAATCCCCCTCCTGGGAATATACCCCCCAAAAAATTAAACCATTCTATAAAAAAGGTTCCTGCACACACATATTTATTGCAGCATTATTCACAATAGCAAGAACATGGTACCAACCATGCTGCCCATTGAAAGTGAACTGGATAAAAAAGTGTGGTACATATACACAATGGAATATTACACAGCCATAAAGAAGGACAGAATTATGAACTTCACAGCAACTTGGATAGATTTAGAGTCTATAATATTCAATGATCTATCACAGAAATAAAGAACAGAGTACCACATGTTCTTACTCATAAACAGACCCTGAACATTTATCATAGTACTATAAGAAAGGGATTGATAGTAGTGGGAAATTGCCAGGGGAGGGGGGCACACGACATCAAAAGGGTACCTGATCTCACACCAGGCAAAGTAGGGAACAAAGGGAGGCCCAAACTTTATCTGTATAATGACCATTTGTGTACCTAATCCTGAATTGTACCCCACATCTTTAAAATAAAATGTAAAAAAAAAAAAAAAAAAAAATAGAATCACAGTATATGACCACTTTAGCCATATTCCACTGGTTAGAATCAAGTAACATTTCCCACCTACTCTCAGAAGAAGGAATTATACAAGGGCATGGACGTAGATTTTAAAACCACCTTAAATTTTTCCACCACATAGATTTTCTATATGGGTAAATTGAGTCTCAGGATGATTATTCGATCTGTCCTAAGATAATCAACACAAAACACATGCTGCAGAGATGAAAGATTTAACTCACATCATCCAATTAAAAACAAAACTTTAAAAAAGTATCACTTTAATCTTCTTTGTTCAACTGGGTTAGACTTTCAAGGTCTAAGCAAATTTCTGATTTTAAAAAAGGGAGGGACAACTGTAGAAAATATATAATTTCTTTCGAGCCCCTAGAGTAAGGTTTAAATTAAAAAATTTAAGTTGTTTTTTTTACATATTTTATATTTAACCTTTCTGTATTTGAATGATAATTACCTTGTTATGACTTATGTCACAGGTTAAATGAGAAGCAGTGATTATTATTGTAAATCAATTGAGATATATTTTAAGTTGTCTATAGAGATGAACATAATAGCAGTACCCATTAAACAGCAACAAATGGAGTAATTATTTAATGAGCACTACTGTGCTAGTAGACTAAGCCCTGACATGCTTATGGTTCTACAAAGGGGAGCCCCCAAAAAACCCAAAATTTTATTACAAATTGTGTATTGATTCTTACATGTTTAAACTTCAGTCACTTTCTAAGCACTCTCTGTTTGATGCAATACATCTACTGAGATGTTTTTTCCACTGCTCAAAACAGTTTTGAATTCATCCATTTGGATGCCTTTCAGTGCTTCTGCCATTTTTTCACCTCTTCCACACCGGCAAAACGTTTCCCTTTGAGGACTTCTTCATCTAGGGAAACAAACAAACAAAAAAAGGTACTCAGGATGAGTTTGGGTGAATCTGGAGGGTGGAGCATGGGGGTCATGCTGGTTTTGATCAAAAATTGCTAAACACTCAGCGCAATGCACACAGGTGTACTCCTAAATCACCCATCATGAAATGGGCAAACACATTGAAAGAATCTCCAAAAAACAATTAACTGAAGCCGAATGCAGCCTCTCACAACAATGTTAGCTGATACACTGATGCTAATGGGTTCCTAGAACACTTACCTAGCTGGAGAAGCCTGTACTACAAGGGGCCTGCCCTCCAAAAGATAATTCCAAATTTTTTTGTGCCCTCGCCTCTGATATGTATGTTGGAATGGAAGTAGCTACAAGATAGGCACTATTAAAGTAATATTTTCTTCCTTTTAACTCTTCTGGCATTTTGCCTAAATTTTCTCATGTTTACATTTTTTTTATAGCTTGTGCTATTGTGTGTGTGTGTGTGTGTGTGTGTGTGTGTGTGTGTGTGTGTCTTCCTGTACTGAATGAAAGAAATTTGTGGGCTGAACATATATTTACATTATTATTTTTATTTTAAAATAACATCTGTCAAAAGGTTGAATTGTGTCTCCCAAAAAGGTACATTGAACACCTAACTTCTGGTACTTGTTAATGTGACTTCATTTGGAAAGGTGGTTTTTGCAGAGGTAATTAAATTAAAATGAGAACATTATGCCCTTATCCAATATGACTGATGTCCTCACAAGAAAAGGTAAAAACAATGTCAAGATACAGACACACAGGAAGACTGTCTGTCATGAGACAAGAGAGGCAAAGATTAGAGGGATGCAGGTGAGGAATGCCAGTGATTGACAGCCACCATGAGTAGCTAGGGACTAGCAAGGAAGGATTCTCCCCTCGAGGTTTCAGAAAGAGTGTGGCTTTGCTGTAACCATAATTTTGAACTTCTAGCCTCCAACAAATAAATTTCTGTTGTTTTAAGCCCCCTAGTTTCTGATATTTTGTGATAGCCCTAGAAGACTATCTAATACATTTATTGTCTTACACATGGGAAGTACTTAAGTAATATATCTTGAACAGATTAAAATGCATTGCTGTTATTGGCAAAAAAAATATTTTGCCCTATTTCAGTGAATCTAAGATGATACCAACTATATGATACAGCATCACTTTATGCACTAATAATAAAAATAAATACTCCTATGACATAATGTTTTCTTGTTACTTAGAATTTTTTCATTTTATATTTATTGAAATAGCTCCTTTATCACACCAGCCTCTCTTTACTTTGAATTTTTAAAAAACCAAATCTGAAGATTTTAACAATTTATCTTGCCTTTAGTTGCATCACTTGGGGAAAGATGCTATCATTCTAAAAATTGTTTAGTAACAAAACATAACACAGCTTCATCTTTTTCTAAGTATCTACCCTTCTTCATTTTGTAGGGGAGAAAAAGTAATATTTTTTTTTACTCATACATCACAAGGTTCATGGTTGAGAGTCCCTATAACAAAAGACAGATTTTTAAAAAGCAACATATTTATTTAATATAAATTTTATGTAGCATGCTAACCTTCCAAAATGAAGACCCAAAGACCCAGGGAAAACTTGTGTATTTTTATGAACAGACATGCAGAAGTATGATTGGACAGGAAAGGATATGATTTAATTGTAATAAACCCAAGGGGAGCTTAGCAAGGCCTGTTTGTTCAGATTATTCTTAGCCTCACTGTATGACATTTTCCCTCTAAGTATAGGGCAGGACACCTGTCACATGAGAGTCTTCAAGAAAGAAAAAAAGAGGAAGGCCAGAAAGTGGTCTTCTTAGGTTTTACAGCCTGCTACAGGGAGGAAGGAATGAGTGGATTCTCACTTCCATGTCACTTCAGGGGAGAAAAGGTAAAGGGGCATTTTAATTTATATGGGCTGCTTCAGAAGAAAAGAAGCAGAAATTCAGACAGCCCTTTCTGCTTCTGCTTCCTCTAGCAAAAAATACTCAGTATTCCAAGGTGCCATATTTTGAGGTAGTGTTTTCCAAACTCCATTAGTTTCCATAAAGCATTTGAATTTGCTTTCATAGAAAATAATGGGGTTTTGATTATTCCTGCAATTATGAATGTTTGTGATGCTGGATGGGGTGCAGTGTGTTGCTCTGGGGGTTCTTTGAATCCACCACAGAAAGGAATTTCAAAGCAAGTCCAAAGTATAGTTTAAGACAGAATTTATTAGAGAGAAAAAGACAAACTCAAGGGAGAGCATGGGTCCCTTAAGAGAGAGCAATGCTTGCCTTATATACTTGTACAATGATAATTAAGCAACCATGAGCTAAGAGTAAAGGACTGCACGTATCTGATCATGAGTTTTGATTACCGTCTCTCAACTTTTAAGCTCAGAAGGACCTTCTAAATAATCAGTTACTAACTAGATTTGAACTTTTCTTAGACCATTATGTCTATGTTTGGGGTAAATCCCTATTGTTTCTGGTAATTCCACATTCCAACCTACAAGGTGGTCAGGTCTGATATTCCCAATTGGTCAAGTGAAAGTTGTGTATAGATAAAGAAGATGTCTGAACACTTACCCTATTTTAATTTAGACCTGCCTAAGAAAACCTGCCTGACTACTTCTCAACTATGTTAACTATGCCTACCTCATTTGTTTCATTAATATCAAAACCAGACCCACTGCTCTGTTTCTTTTTTCTTCATTTCTCTTTATTTTAAGCCAAATCCTACATTAATATATTCCAGATATTTTAAAACACAGTTAAGATCAAAATGCATAAGACTGGCAATGCACATACTCCAGTGCAGGGACAGCAATAAGTACAGCTATGACTAAATTAATGCACACAGTGATAACTTCTCTGTGATGCATGGCTGACAGTGGCTGCAAGGCTCTATAGATTTAAAAATGCATCCCAGTTTCAAAAAAGTTGAAATATGTAAAAAGTCTTTAAATAAATAAAACAAAGTAGCAGAGATAATGTGATAGCTTCATTAGTGCTCCTCAGCTTGGAAACAAACAGAAGATAAGTTGAACCAGTTGACACATCATATAGCCATATCTTTTGTTAGGGTCTGGATAGGGTGAGGGTGGAAGGGATGGACAGGAGAGGTGAGGGGAAGCACAGCACCTCCAGAGCTGGCAAGCCAGAGGTGCTTGCTGGTAACCCAGAGATCCGAGTAAATGCAAAAAATTGCCACACACAAAGGTGAGAGAAGAAAAGATTTATTTAAGAAAAGTTTGCCCCCCGACAGACAGGGAGTGGGCCTACACTCTAGGTGAGTGGGTGCCGTAGCCCCTCAAAGTCCTGGCTTAAATCCTTTTCCTTGGAGATGTTGCAAACAGGTAGACGTGACTGCTGTGACTTCCTAATTGATCACCTGTGGATGTCTTGGAGAACCTGTGACACAGAGACCCACTAATGTCTGCCCACATCATCATAGCCCCTAGAGAAGGGCGTGACAAGGATTCTAATTCTCCTGCACCTTCCTGAATGACATTCCTTAGAGCTAATGGACGGTGCACCTCCCCTTATCTCCTAGGCTTTCCCTGTGTGTAGCTTCGGAGGATACTTGGCTTTCCTGTAGATAGTGCCCAATTTACTGGAAGATCGAATCCACATCTGCTCCCCCTCTGAGCAGTCATAACTTGTAATTACAAGTTTCATGACTTTTAAAATCCTTGCCCAATGCATGATATCTTAGGCCTTGTAAATTCCCTTTACTCTAGGCAAGCTTGATTGCCACTATGCGGTATCTCTGATATCTGGCACCAGGAAGTCTGTATCTGAAAAGACAAAGTCGGCAAAGTTAGTTTTACCTAAAGTATGCATTTCTCCAAAAACATAGCTTCTATTTTCTCATCATTGTATTAAGGTTTAGGAACGAGATGGAAAAAGTGGCTTTCAACTCTTGGTCTGTCCTTTCAACTTTAGCTATGTTTCTCTGCTCAATTAAATTTAGTGTATTTTTTTTTTCAGAAATCTACAAATTCTGATTTGAAGGACAAAAAAGTTTAACCAATTTCATACATCTTAACCTAATATAAAGTAGATTAGAAAATTATTATATAAAAAAATACATTGGGTAACTCCTTTGGGTTCCCTCCCACTGTAGGAGCTTTTCTGTCTTCTCAATAAATCCTGCTTTCTCAATAAAAAAAAAAAAAAAATCAACTAAGGGGATACCACTTTGAAAGAAAATGTGGAAGTCATTTTATACAAGAGCCACCTTGTGCTAGCCTCCAATTGACCCATGAGCAGTCTGCAATCAAAGTTGAACATTAATCACTCAAAACTGCCAAGTTTCAACCCCTCATTTGCATGGTGGGAACCCTAATGCATGATGGAAATCCTGACCTTAACTCTAACTGAAAAGAAGGGCAGCTCTGCTGAGAAGACCTCCACTGGCTCAGTACAGACAGCTCCCTTATCGTCGTCCTGCTTAGTTTCCCTTGCAGCTACTCAATAGACCTGTTTTTCCACTCTAATCTGACTTGGGTGAATTCTTTCACCACCAGTGACTCCAGCCCTCAAGTCACTAACTGTGACTTAAAAGAATGAAAAAGGGAGTGAGAAAGGGAGGAAAAGAAGGAGAAAGTGGGGAAGAAAACTGAGTGAGTAAGAAAGGGCTTTAGAAATGCTAAATAGTGAAAAGATTTAGGGAAATTTACCCCAAAACATGGCATTTTACCTCTAGGTCTCTCTCAAGCTTCTTCCTCTCCTCATTAAAATTATCTACTGAAAGAAAGGAGAAGAACAATGTAATCAGACCTGGCTCAATCCCTTTACAAAATGCCTGACTTTCAACTCATTCAGCCTCCAAAGAAAACTATTTACATATCATTCTGTTTCTCCCATTCTCCCATTCATTAGTTCTCCCATCATATGTTGCCACTAAATGGAATTCCTCATTGCTCCCTCTCCCAGCCCCTCAACCCACCCCACCCCACAACCTGTTTTATTGGAATGGAGCTCACTGAGAAATTGGGTCTTCATTCTGGAGACTCCTATGTGTACAACGTTAAATAAAATTTGTATTATGCCTTTTCTCCTACTAATCAATTTGCCTAATGCCAGTGATTTTTCCACAAACTTTTAGGGGGCCAAAAGTAAGGTCCCACAATAACATTAAGAGAAGGGTATATTATTATTATTATTATTATTACTATTATTATTATTATTAGTTGAGTCGGAGTCTCTGTTGTCCAGGCTGGAGGGCAGTGGCACGCTCACAACCGCTGCAGCCTCAACCTGCCGGGCTCAGGTGATCCTTCTGCCACAGTCTTCCAAGTAGCTGGAACCACAGGCATGTGCCACCACACCTGGCTAAATTTTTTGATTTATTGTAGAGACAAGGTCTCACTAAGTTGCCCAGGCTGGTCTCAAACTCCTGGTCTCAGACAATCCTCTTGTCTCTGCCTCCCAAAATGCTAGGATTACAGGCGGGAGCCACTATGCCCAGCTGATAGGTACATTATAACCTTATTTTCCACATGAGGAGCTGCAGCAATGTGAGCTATGCAGTTTACCCAGGAATCAATGACTCACTCAGGAGATTCAGAGCTGAGATTTGAGCTCTGACAGCCTAACTATAGAGTTTACCCCTAGACTTTTAATGCTAATCTGCCTTTGACCTTTGACTGGAGGGGGGAGGTCAGTTGTGTGTTTATATCTAATAGAAAGATCATATAAAAATTCTACCTACATTGATCCAAATAACGACAGGTTATTCCAGTACTTTCTTCAGTGTAATTATTATTCTGATATGAGTAGTAAAAAAAAAATCTCAACCATTACCAAAATAATTCCTTATAGTCATTAACACTGTGGTTCTAATTTTTGAAAGTTGGGCACATTAGACAGATATTAAGGTCATGGATTACTCAGCTACAAATAAATTAAGGATACTTTTTGCCATTTTTGTTCTGCAACATATCTTAAAAATTATGTTCATTCAGTCATTCCATCAGCGTTCACTGAAATTTTACCATGTGGCAAACACTGTGCTAAGTGATGAGCAAACAGGAAGACACAACAGCCCTCATGCAGTTTACAGTCTCATCCAACAGTGAAAGTAGACTTAACTTCACAGGTAAGTACTTAGGTCCTGAGGAACACAATGGTTTTAAACATTCACCTTTGAAGAGATTTGGATTCACAAAAATAATCCTGAAAAAAACTGGGATGATGAAGTTTCTCAATAAAGCATTAAACAGATGGCTGTAACAAGTGCTACATCTTAGTGTTGATCTTATGGCAACTACAAAGATATTGAATAACATCTGCAAGTGATTTCAAAGTAATAAAAACTGCTCTTGTTTAAAGATCTTCCATAAATAGCTACATTGCCTTCTCAAATTGGCAATGAGGAAACTCTCTGTAGGATTACATTATTTTATTATTGAACTTTTACAAAGGGATAAGATTTCCCCCAAAAGGAATTAATTAGGGACAAACCTATAACTAATATTCTTAGATTTTTAACTAATTGAATCTTACAAACCTGATCATTTTAATGAGATGAAATATCCACAGAGGAATTTTGGTGGCTTTGCTCCTGAGAGAAGAGTCCTGATAGGAGAAAAGAGAGATGGCATAAAGACATGCAGCAGAAAAGAGAAAACATTTTAGAATTAAAATGTTAGATATTCCATTTTGAGTTTTTATGTGCTGCAAAGTAAAGCCCGTTTGATTTCCCAAACCTTTATTAAAGTTGCTGCATGTTTAAAATTTTGACTTGTGTGTACATGTGTATATGTATGAGTGCATGTAAACAAAGAGAGGCTGAATTTCATGTTTAGATTGACTCCAGAAGGAATAAAGCAAGTGCCACAACTCACAGAATGAAAAGCAAAACTTCAGTGGAGACAAAATGCCAGAGCCTGAGATGCCAGAGAAACACAACTGCACCACACGGCCACTTCCAGAAGTCTATGGAAAAGAAACATTTGCCTTTAAATATATGTATATCAAAAATGATTTAGTTGTATTTATTCTAGCTCTTAAGGACTTACATTACACTAAGAATGGTTGAAAAACATAAAAATAGTAACTAACATCTATTGAACGTATACATTGTTATTAAATCCTCAGACATATATAAGGTCAGTTGCTTTGTAGCTATTTTACAGAAAGGGAAACTAAGGCTTAGAAAGTTTCAAAAGGTCACACAACTAGGAAGGGGCAAGGAGACATTTTATTTTATCTCAGCTGGACTCCGAAGCTTGTATATCTAATGTCGTTTAGCCTGAGCCAGAAAAGACTGAAGGAAGGCATAATAGTTTTCGTAAAATAAGAGGAAAAAAATCTCTCCTATTCAGAGATGAATCCAGAAACAATTAGTGTTTCAGGGAGAAATTTTTATCTCTATATGTACAATTTCAGCAACTAGGCCTGTCCAAACATAGATCTGCCTGGGACAACAAGACACATGTTGATCGTATGACAAAAACACCACGGTAGATACGGAGATGGTCTTTCAATAGGGTGTGGTTGGGGCTGGGGATTTTCAGGCTCCATTAAAGCCTAACATTCTGTTAAATAAAATTGTCTTAAAAAATAAATTTTCCTTATCTTGTTTTCAAGTTCTACGAATGTAAGACTAGTTCCTAGATTATGAAATGTCTGATTCCAACCCCAATTTTTATTCCTATATTCTCTAAGCTGCAAATGGCATTATTCAAGTCTTATTTTATTATTTTAACTACAACAGGAAAAAAATGGATGAATAATATGCTAAAATATTTTTGCATAAACTATTCCTAAGCTAGATCACCCTGTCTTTGAATGTGTTCAATTCAGCATCAGTTCCCAGAATTTCAGAAAGCATACTGTATGATCTTTGGAATAGAATCAAATGCCTGAATATCCAATAGAAAATTTATTTGTCCATATGGTATAAGAATTCTTCTTAAGTAACTATGATCTGCGTAGTTGAAGGTGGCCTTAAAATTAATGAAGCCTAGGATAGCCCTGGAAGAAATCCCAGTCTCTCTTGGACGGTTGTAGAGGAACATAAAATTTTGCTCAACCATAAAATGATTATGCATAAATCCAACCTACCCAGACTTTCCTCTCAATGAAAAAACATTAAGAGAATTTTTCAGGATCATTACAAATATCAAAAAGGGTGATAAGGCTATCATTTTAAAATATATTTTTCCTCATAATTTTTAGTCACTTCTGGAACACGAAGAGTCGTACATCAAAGGGTCTTCTTTCTGACAAAGCAACAACTGAATGTATCCATGTACATGCATGTATGCACACGTGCATGCATGTATATATTCCTTATAAGATTTTCATTGTGGGTTTCATTAGCATTTAATGCATTTTTTCCCTTTTGTCTTTTACAATCAGGTCACAAATCCCACTGATGGATACAGAAGAATTGAGGTCACTCTTGCTGCTGTGTATAGCAAAGTCAGTCATACCCTGAGGGTCAGCTAATGCTGTTCTTCATGGCTTGTACAGAAGACCTTTGAAATAAGACATCCATCTGTCTGGAATGTCAGTATTTTAGGCATACAGACTTACTTTTTCATCATCAGCAAGGATACAGCCCTGGGAATGTTATTTTTTTGCTAAGTATAGTAAACTCTTCATGGTCTACTGCATTAAGTGGTGCCTTCTCACGAATGATATTTTCTGTAGGTCATCCATTCACTACCTTCTGTAAATATTCAGAAAATAGCTGTCAGCAATCAACTGAGTCAATGGAAGTTTCTGATTAATGAGTGAAGTTGAGTCATCCGTGCCTGGTCTATTCATCTTTTACTATAGTGCTATCAAAAAGAAAACAACTTTAGTATGCTGGGTGTGTTTTGCAAAAAGTATTGCGGTATCTTTTGATTGATAGTGAAGTTTGTGGACCTCCAATCATCAGATATTGCTTTAACCATATGTTTAACATTTTAAATGTTTAAACATTATAAATATACATTTATTAATATGCGTTTTCAATAAATATTCACTTATTGAGTGCATCTTATATCATGGAGAATAGATAAGGGTTTAACGTGTATGATGAAGTTTAGCCTTCAATACATTCTAGAAAAGAGATGTATTATTTGTACTCACTTTACAAATGATAAAAACAAGGCTAAGCTCTAAACTTATGCCAAGTCATATAGCAATAAATAACAGAACACTAGTGGTGATACATCAGTATTTTCATACTACTTTCATAGTACTTTTCCTACTAAGTAGTAAATTGTATAATCAGATTCCCAGTCATAAGAAAAAAATAAGCTATCAGCAGGAGTAAATAAAAATATACCATACATACTTGTAATTTATGATACAACTAATTATGATCATGTATTCACAAAGAAAACAGTCACACCAATGTCAAGTTTTAAACATGGAGTTTGTAAGGATTTGTGCTCTATATGCATGCAAAAATAGATATTCATATGGAAGAGAATATTAATAAACAACTATATGGGTAACATTATTTAAGTAATTTTAGTTTTTTTTAAGTCTCCTTTAATGTTGTTATTGCATTGTTTACACAATGAAATTACTCAAGTTAAAATTACTCAAGTAAAAAACCATATTGCTGAACAGTTGCTATTATATGATTCAAATTATTATATATACCTATATATGCATACATATGTGTGTGTACATTATAAACTGAATTATGTCCCTCACCAAATTCATATATTGAAGTCATGATCCCTATTGTGTTGGCATTTAAAGATGAGGCCTTTGGAAGGTAATTAGGGTTAGGTAAGATCAAAAGGATGTGACCCTTGTGATGAGAGTAATAACTGTATAAGAAGTCAAAGAGAAAGAGAGAGAGAAACAAGAAGGCAGCCATCTGCAAGCCAGGAAGAGGGCCTTCCCAGAAACCAAACCTGCCAACACCTTGATATCAGTCTTCCCATCCTCTAAAACTGTGAAAATATATGTCTGTTGTTTAAGTCACCCTGTGTGTGGTATTTTGTTATAGCAGTCCAAGAAGACTAATATTATATATACATGGACTCCCCCAAAACAGAATTATCTTTTGGAGGTCAGGTACCTTGTAATACAGGCTTCCCCTACCAAGTAAGTGTGCCTGCTAGTATTGTTGTAAGAGGCTGCATTCAGCTTCAGTGAATTTTTTTTTTAGATTATATTCAGTGTTTGCCCATTTCATGATGGATGATTTACGAGAGCACTTGCCGACACTACATCGAGTGTTCAGCAGTCTTTGACCAAAAACAGTATGTCCCATGCCCCATCCTCTCTATTCACCCAATCTCACCCCTAACGACTTTTTTTTGTTTCCCCAGATGAAAAATGTCCTCAAAGGGAAATGTTTTGCTGAAATGGAAGAGGCGAAGCAAAAAAAATGGCAGAAGCACTAAAAGGCATTGATGAGTTCAAAAAGTGTTTTGAGCAGTAGAAAAAAAGTCTTGATAGGTGTATTACATCAATGGAGACTATTTTGAAAATGACTAAAGTTTAAAGATGCAAGAATAAACACACATTTTTTTATAAATAAATTCCATGGTTTTTTTTTTTTACTCCCCGCTCGTGTGTGTGTGTGTGTGTGTGTGTGTGTGTGTGTGTGTGTGTGTGTATTCCGAAAGGGTGCACCACAAACTGTTGAGTGTTTGCTTCTGAGGAATTTTAATGAGAACTTTGGAGGGAAGGAAAGGTCTTTATTTTTCATTTTATACCAATCTTGTATGATGTTTGAAATTTTAATGAAGTGAGTATATTAATTTCTACTTTGATACACAGAGAAAATTAAGCATATTAGAGAGAGTATAATGACTTTCTCTTATTTATTTTTGCTTCCTTTAGTTGAGTAGCTGCAATGGAATATTAGTATTTTCAAATTTCTTAACATATAATAGGTGCTCAAAAATATCTCTTGACTGAGCAAAAATACGAAGTTCTGATGTAGTTACTTATATCTTTGTAGCATTTGCAGTGATCTTTCTATAAAGGACCCTGTGTGTTGTATACTATATCCCTGTAGGCAACGACACACCTCAGAAAATACCCTGTCACTGTCTTTCTTAATAAAATCATACTTCTTTTGGAACAGAATGCCACAAGTCAAATGAGTTCTAAGGTGCAGAGAAGGATTGTTATGAGGAAAGGCAGTCCTGGGAGGAGAACAAAGCTATTACCATGAAAGAGTCTTCTTACAGTGCAATTTGGCAAATGTGGCCAAACTACTCAACTCAAGTAGTAGCTCTTAACCAAAAAGAAGAAAAAAAAAGAAGAAAAATAAACAGGAAAAAAAGAGGTAGAGGTGAAGAAAAGGAAAAGGAAGAATAGAATTTGTACATATTGTCATGCAACACTTAGCATTTCAGTTAATAGCAGATCAAATTGGTGGTCCTATATTATAATTCTGCATTTTCACTGTAACTTTTCTTCACTTAGATATGTTTAGATACCCAAGTACTTACCATTGCGTTCCAATTACTTACAGTATTCAGTTCAGTAACATGGGTATAGGTGTGCAGCCTGGTTGAAACAAGTTATACCACTTAGCCTAGGTGTGCAGAAGGCTAGACCATCTAGATGTGTGTGAGTACACTCTATGATGTTCGCACACCAACAAAATCAGCTAATGATGCATTTCTCAGTACATATCCTCGTTGTTACGGCATATACAAACATATGAGCAAGAGTATATTAAAACAAAAAGTTCTTAAAGACATGCAAATATATGCATATGCATATTTCAAAATTAGAGATGTATGGTCATTATGGCATGCAATATGCAATACAGCACAAAAACTAGTGTCTGCATACTCTTGCAAGCAAGGCTGAAATGTATACAAATTGATACATTTGAGTCACAGTCACTCTATACCTTTTCAAGCTGTCCTTCTGTTTATGATGACAATAATGATGATATCTTCATCATAATATGTTTGCTTCATTTTCCTTGCAGAATATCTAGTAAATTTTCTCAAAATAAGTTAGTTCTGTTTTCTCAGTTTGGCAATATAGACAAAGTAATAATATTTTATGCCAGTATAAACTTTGTTGAGCTTAAAAACTGTTTCATACACATCTTCCCATTTGATGATCATGACAACCTTCTGAAGAAGTCAGGGTCTCTACTACTCCTATTTTTATAGACCAGAGAACCAAATCCAAGCCAAGTTAAATAATACCATGTTTGCATAACAGGTAGGTAGAAGGATTACAATATAAATCTAGATATGTTGACTTCAGATCCGGTTCTTTTAAATTATGTTATGGAAGAAATTCCATAATGCTTTTAGAAAACTAGAGAATGAAAATATTCCAGAAGGACGAGTATTTTCTGTCTCTTACTGTTATAATATTTAGTTTCTCAACCGTAAATAGCTTTATCGTGTTCTACAAAAGCAGTATCTTATCTTTCTTTCCCTCTATACTGCATTCACCTGACAATTAGAAATTTCATTTTGAGTCAATTAACCTAATAACCATTTCAGCCCTACTTTAAAATTTAGAAGCCATAGGATAGGGCACTAACATAATTTTGCATGTTTAAAGGTTCATAGAATTGACTTTAAATGACTCAAATGAATCTTCTAACACATAAAGAAGTAGGAGAGTTCATTAGAGCAGGCATGTATAATGGTTACTGAAGCAACATTTTATAACAGCTGAAGCTTATGTGATTACAAGTCACTTTCTTTTATGAAAATGACCAATTAGTGGCAGGCTATTTTATCAAGCTGGAAACATAGGCTTGATTTTTCTATTTTAATGAAAAGAACAAGATGGTGCTTAAATTTGAGTTTAATGGCTTGAAAATTCCCACCCTCACTTTGCAGCATTGAAGTTTAGTCCAAGAAAGAATAGAGGTATTTACAGAAACTGATTTCACTCCCTTTATACAACCAGAAGACTTAAGAAGGATGTGTCATAATAGCAGTACTCCTAAGAAAATTGGACTGTACCAACTTTTTTCTTTAATTCTTACATTTCTAGTGGGAAATTGGAAAACAATGGCAAACAAAAGTTTAAAGTGAACTTTACAAGTCTAGCAGTGCAGTTGGGTCCTGAGTTCAGGAAGCAGATGCTGAGACTGAGTTACAAGTATAAAATGTTGACTGGGGAGCAAGACCTGTGAAAGTAAAAGACAAGAAGCAGGATCAGGCAGGAGGAAACTTGAGACAGTAGGAGCAAAGATTATCCATTAAATAAATCATATTTGGGGAAATGGTGAGGCCCTTTCCCAGTCTTGCTCAAGAATTGGCTGGGCTCATCTCAAGAATGGTATGATGTTGACACCAGAGGTGAGGCAGACCTGAAGGAGTTGACAACAGGAGACTGTCAGCTAGCCATCTTCCCTTCCAGAAGGGAGCTCTGTGTGGCTCACTCCCATGTCTGCTACACATGGTACACACTTATTGGTTACACATGTGGATATAGATATGCAGTATTGATATTCATTGTGCATGTATTATGTATCATATATGAGGGGGCTTCAAAAAGTTTGCAGACAATTAAACATAAAAATAAAAAATATAAACTTGATTTCTCAACATAAGTGCCATCCCAGCTATACAGTCCATTCCTAAAGAAGAGGGGGTCCTGGGAATTTAAGCAGGTCAGTGCAGTCTTGTTTACATTATTAACCAAAGGGAAATGTGCACCCTTCAAAGATACTTTTGAGATTATGAAACAAAGATAAGTCAGAAGGAGCCAAATTGGGACTGTAAGGTTGCTATCTAAAGATTTCCCATGGAAACTTTCTCCCAAATTGTTCTTATTTGATGAGAGAAATAAGCAGATGCATTCTCATAGTAAAGAAGAACCTTCTGGGGAAGCTTTCATGAGTGCTTTTCTCCTAAAGCTTTGGCTAATTTTCTCAAAACATCCTCATAACAAGCAGATGTTTATCTTTCTTTGAACTTCCAAGCAAAATGCCTTGAGCATCCCAAAAAAACTGTTGCCATGATCTTTGCTCTTGGCTAGTCCACTTTTGCATTGTCTGGACCACTTCCACCTCTTGGTAGCCATTGCTTTGTTTGTGTTTTGTCTTCAGGAGTGTACTAGTAAAGCTGTGGTTTCATCTCCTGTTACAATTATTCAAGGAAATACTTCAAGACCTTGATCCCATTTGCTTAAAATTCCATTGAGAACACTGCTCCTGTGTGCAGCTGATCTGAGCTTAATGGTTTTGGTACCTATCAAATAAAAAGTTTGCTCAACTTTAATTTTTCAGTCAGAATTATGTAAGATGAACCAGTTGAGATGTCTATGGTATTAGCTACTGTTTCTGCTGTTAATCTTCGGTCCTCTTCAATTAGGGCATGAACATGATTCATTTGTTTCTCACAAATTAATGTGGATGGTCTGACACCATGGGCTTCATCTTCAACATTATCTCATCTCTTCTAAAAACGAGTTATCTATTTGTAAACTGCTAATTTCTTTGGGGCATTGTCCCTATAAACTTTTTATAAGCCATCAATAATTTCACTATTCTTCTACCCAAGCTGCACCATAAACTTGATGTTTGTTCTTTCTTTTATTTTAGCAGAATTCATGTTGCTCTGATAGGGAGTCTTTTTAAACTGATGTCTTATCCTTCTTGGTGCATCAAATTAGATCCTGTTTAGACATGTTACAAGTTACTATGAGTTCATTTTGGTGCAGAATTTTTTTTTAATTTATACATAGTTTTTTCATAATATAAATTTTTCATGAACTTTTTGAAGACCCATACAAGGACAAAAGTCATCATGAGTTGAAGAAAGACAAGTGTTCATCTAGTTCATTATAAGAAATCATTTAATTTTTTATGAGCATAAACATATAGCAACATGTACCTTACCCTGAATATGTCAAACCACTTAAAAATAAAAATATCACAGAGAAAAAAAACTAGAATATATGTATTCAGTTCTGTGTCTAAATATACTCAATAAATTATAGACCAAGTTGGAATTAAGCCTGTCTAAAGAATCACACACTTAAAAGCCTTACCAGGCAGAAAGCTGAGCTTTCTAAAAGCCCCACGGCAGTGGCAGCATTTAGCCTGATCACACTGCATGGATGGCCCTGTTCACACACAGGACAGAACAATGTTACTTCCTAAAACTATCTTCTGACACAAAGATTACTCTGCAATTGTCTATTCCGAAAAACTCTGTAGAAGTCACTCCTCAGCTGCATCAGTATAGTTTGTTTATATGATAGTCAAAAGTGTTAAAGTGTAAAATAACTTAATCATTAACACATGGTGGCTACTTAATGAATTTACAAGGAAAGAAATTTTAATGTCAATAATATTTCAAAATGAGTCCTCACTGGACTCCTACTGGGAAGCTAGAACATAATTTAAAAATATAAGTCTATTTAACAATTAATTAGAAGATAGCAAAAAGTAAATAACTATCAAAGAGATTCAGGGGCAAGAGAAACATTGCTTGGGATTAAAATATGTAAAAATAGGTTAAAAAAAAGTAAAATATGAAGCTTATAAACACAGACTTCCTAAAGTTCATCTGTGAACAGAGCTTAAGGGTTATAAGATATTGAAACCAGCATCATCCACACTTACTTCTTTCGTTCTTCACCTTCATCTCTTTTTTTTTACCATCTCACTCAAAGCCTCCAAGTTACACACTGCAACAATCTACTCAAGTCTGAATATTCCGCCTGTCCCTTAACAAAGCCCTCCACCATTTCTTCCATAACTTGACACAATAATTGCATACAAGTGCATTAACACAAAGAAACAGTTAGTCATTTGATGGTAGAAGAACTCAAGTTAAAAGAATCCCTTATAATAATTATGGAAAGGTACTGAGACAGAGGACATCATCTGACAATTGCAAACAGTACTCTCCCACTAAGAGTCTACTTCCCAGATAAGCTTACAGAATAGTGCACAAAGTCATCTATTTACAGCTGGCTCTGTTACCTGGGCACCAGTGCTATCCATATCTCAATAAAATGTTAAATGCCCATACAACTCTTTTTGCTCTGCCCTTTTAGTTTTAATATATTGAACTAGAATGAATTAGATGGATCTGTTGTTTTAAACAAGATGATCAATAGATATAGGGTTAGAAATGTACATGAGAAAATATTTGAGTGGTTTATGATTCTATTCCAGAGTGAGGAACACTGGAACAAACTTAGTTTAATCAGATGTGTGTCTATGCCACTTTGAAAAAAACAGATGTCAATACCTTAACCTCCTCCACACACAATTATTTGTGCATTTTGAAGTATAATAGATTAATATCCAAATAACTGCATTATCAGGAAATATATATGTGTATATATTTGTATATGTACAGGGCAATATATAAAATATATTTTGAATACAAGTGTTCAAAGTGGGATCAAAATTATAATGAACTTAAATCTTGCCAGGGTTAACATCCTTTTTCAAGTGGCTAAATATGCAAGACTAATATGGTTGTAATCTTGGCTCTTCTGCTTCCTAGCTATAGAAATATAAGCAAGTTTTGAGATGGAAATAAGAATGTACATAACATATAAGATGTGGGGATTAGATCAGCTAATACATACAACACACTTAGAACAATGAATCGTTATTTATTCAGGAAAATGAGGCAAACTGCCCAATCTAGATATAGGAAATGGCCCACTTATTGATATACACACCCTGGTAAACATGGAGGATGTTATTTTGTAACTGCAGAAAGAGGTAGAACTTTGGTTAGGTCAAGAGTTCCTAGGGAGAAAGGAAAGGATAATTAAGAGAATCTATATCTATTATCTATCAGGCTTCCTTGAACCAGTTTAAATCACATTGATTAGAGAAGTAAAGGCTAGAAACTAGTAGAATTACTTTCATAAAATGCTTGATAAGATTCTAAGAGAAGAATAAATATCAGAAATTGCCTTATTTTAAAATAAACTTTGAAAGAAACTCCAAGCACATTCTCCCTGCCTCAACACAGAAACCAGGGCTATGATATTATTCTAAGAATCATGAGAAAATGTCCTTGACAAAAACTGTGATATTTCCACCATGGGTGCCATCAGCCATGTTAGCAGAGTGGCTTCATGGAGTGACTTTATATATAGCGGATGTCAAAAATGGTGGATGCTATACAATGCACTGCAAATGATTCACTGGCATAAGATTGGTTTATAGGCATATATGAGATATGCCTTTGGGGATTCCCAAAAATAGCCAAGAAGTATTTTGAGACGCTGCTTAAATGTTAAATGCAATGTTGAGAATCATCAGAATTAGGGCATAAAATTAAATGGATTTTACTTATGCCTCAAGGCTAGTACTTCCTGAAGAATTTTGGAATACAAATAGTTAAACACAATTGATCTAAGCATCTTGTTTAGAGAATATAGCTATATATTGTCAGCTAAATCATAAATCAATAATGCTAATGTTATAGAATATGAGAAATATGATTTGTACCTAAAGGGAATTTGTGTCTAAAGGGAATGTTTCTAATAGAAAAAAGTACCATCATTTCAAATATTTTTAACTTGTGGAATTATTAAAATGCAGAATTGAAACAAAAAAACACACAAAAAATCATGTTATCTTTAATTAATAACAAATACAAGAAAAAAATTGTTTGCAAATTAAAGCTACTTAATGATGCAAATAATTACCAATTATACCCATCCTAGTAGTTTAAATAAGAGATAAAAGTCAACAATAAATATATTTGAAAAAATATATTAACATTGATTTTATTTTTAAAGAAAAATTACATTATAGTATATGCTTACCTAATGTTTTAGGTATAAAATATTATCAAAAGTCTCTTCTCATATCCCATCAAAATCTTTGCCCAGAACTTTTACTTGCATTCTGATGATAGAAACTAGACTCACTTTCTTCCACCAAAAATAACTAAAAGACTGGACGAGGTACATGAAACAACAGTTTTTAGACACTGTACGACAAGCAGTGTTAAAATTTAAAAAACAAGGTGAGGTCTAAGAATGCCCCAACATACTGCCTGGAAAGGGTTTTCAGGATGCAGTACAAGAGAGAAACCTAAAACAGAGCCTGATGGTTTGAGTCAAGGAGGCAGAATTCAGGGTTCAGGAAGGCCAAGGTGGCTAAAATGTTAAGGCAGAGACCTGGGAAGGAAAGCACTACAGAGAGAGAGCTGTGAAGACATGCATGGGCTCCCCTGGAATCTCCACGGGAGAAATGAGCAGTGTGTGTCATGAGACAACTACCAAGTCTGGGGGAAGAACCACTGGAAAGGAGCAGACATCCCCACATGTCAAAAAGGACCAGGAATAATTCATGTTCTCACCAGTTCAAGTGAAAAAAACTTTCTAACAGTTGCAGCATCAGGTAGAGTTCTTAGACGAATGTTGTGCCACAAAAGTGAGAATAAATTAGCCTAAAATAAAAGGCTGTTCTGGAGCCCTCTAAAAAAATCTCTCATGAAGGCCTTGAAATCGACAAATTATTCCCAAGTAACTAAATTTCACCCCAGAGCAAAATCAAAAATATTTAAAGAAATACAAAACAAAATCTCTAACACAATGTCTAGTCTGGCATCCAATTAGAAACTAATAGATATACAAAGAAGCAAGAAAATGTAATGTTCAATGAGTATATAAATTAAACTATGTAAGTAGACCCCAAAATTTTATAGATGAGAGAAATAGTAGACAGGAATGCTGAAACAGCTATTATCAATATAATCCACATGTTCAAAAAGGTAAAGAAAACATGAGGATAATAAGAATAGAACACTTAAAAAGACCTAGAACAAACTTCTGGGAGAAAAAAAATGAAGGAGGAGGTAGATGGGACAAACATACTAGATGAGGTTAGCAGTACTGTAGATACTGCATAAGAAAAGATTAGTGATTATGAAGAAAGAGACTGCCATAAAAACAAAACCATGGATAGAAATAAGATAGAAAAGAAATGAACAGAGCATCAGTAAGTTGTGGAATAACATAAAGTTCTAAGGAGGTAGAGAGATAGAAAAATAATTAAAGAAATAATAGCTGAAATTTCCCCAAACCTGATGAAAAATTTAGGCCCTCAGATCCAAGAGGAAGCACCAGGTATATGAGGAAAGTTATATCAAGGCACATTATAAATTTAGACACTGGGCAATGATAAAAAAAGTAATCGAAAAAATACATTCTCTCGCTCCAAAAAAAGGGGCACATTGCATAGACAGGAGTAAAGATAAGTATGTTTAGACAATTTAATTTTTGTCAGAAACAATGGCAGCCAAAAGAGAATGGAATGCCATATTTAAAGCACTGAAAAAGCATCAACCAAGAATTATATCTTTTAAAAGAGAACAGGAAATAAAACCTTTTTAGGCATACAAAAACAAAGTAAGTTAATTGCTAGCAGACCAGCACTATAAAAAAATATAAATGGAAGATCTTCTGGGAAATAATGCCGGAAATTTGGATCCACACAAAGAAATGAAGAGCCCCAGAAATGCACCTAGAATAGTATCTAGAAAACAACAAGTCTTCAATAATTATTTGGTGAATGAATGAATCAAATGCTATAAGAATATTCTCAGAATTTAGAATACAGTGAGAAAATAACTTCTGAATTCTGGAAAACAATTATGTTCAACTTTGTGTTATATGCTAAGACAAGGTGTCAACTTAATGTGAGGCTAGAATAAAGACATTTTCAAATATACAAGCAATCAAATATTTTACCTCACTTTTACCTTACCAGAATTACACTGGAGAATATATTTTCCCAAAGAGGGATTGAACCAAGAAAGAGAAAGGCATGGGGTTCAAACACAGGGGATCCAGTCCAGAAGAAGAGTCAAGGACAAGTGAGAGAAAAAAATTAGCAATAAGGAAATAGAACTAGCCGAGCATGGTAGTGCGCGCCTGTAGTTCCAGCTACTTGGAAGGCTGAGGCGGAAGCATTACCAGAGCCCAGCAGGTCAACACTGGGGTGGCCGTGAGCTGCACTCCAGCCTGGGCAATGGAGTGAGACTCCATCTCATAATAAAAAAAATAATAATAATAATAATAAATATATATAAAATCCAGTAAGGGAAAAATATCAAACAATTATCAAATTAAGGGAAACACCAAAAATGTTACCCTCCCCTCCAAAAGTAGTCATAGGAAACAAACTGCTCCTAAATGACAGCTCCCCCCCTTAATCAAATCACAAAACTGCAAAAAGCACAGCCCCCAACCCCAGTCCAGCTTCAAACTTGAACAAATCCAGAGGATTTACATAAGGAAGCATAGGAGATTAAAAAACAGAAGTAAAAACTATCCCCCATCACTGAACAGCAGAATTAAAGAAGAGGAAAAAGGAGAAGGAAAACCTTCACAAATGAAGAACCAAAGGAAGAATATGGGTTTCATACAGACCTCTGGGAAGATAACAACTGAGAATATAGACTTTGGAACTCAAACAACGAAGAGCTCCCAGAATGACTGGTCTCAAACCACAAATCCAGATATCAAGATATTAATAGAGAAAATACATAGAAATGAGGAAAGACAAGAAGAAAGAATGAAGGAGTTGATAACTGAGATAACAGTAATAAAGAACACAGTGAAAGAAATAAATAACAAACTGATAAGCATAGAAAGCAGAATTAACCAAGCAAAAGAAAGAATCTGAGAACTTGAGGACCAAAATATGGAACAAACTCAAACTTAAAAACATAGAAAAGAAGCATAAGAGATGGAACGAAGCCTCCAAGAGAGGAGCGATTATATCAAGACAGCAAACCTAAGATTAATTGGAATCCCTGGGGCAGATAGAGAGACAGAGACCACCCTGGAACAAACATTCCGTGAAAACATCCAAGAAAACTTCCCTCATCTCATCAGAGATGTAACCATTCAAACCCAAGAGATTCAGAGAACCCCTGCAAAACATCAAATGAGAAGACCAAACCCTAGACACATAGTAATTTGCCTATACAAAGTAGGTATAAAAGAAAAAATTCCAAAGGCAGCAGGAGAGAAAGGTCAGACTACCTAACAAGAAAGACCAATTAGAATAGCAGCAGACTTACCTACAGAAACACTTCAGGCTAGAAGATATTGGAGTCCAATTTTCAAAGTTCTCAAAGCTAAACAATTTCAACCAAGAATTACCTACCCAGTTAGATTGTTTTATCAGTGATGAAGAATTAAAATCCTTCCCAGACATTCAATCCCTAAGAGTTCATGTCACCCCCAGACCTGCTCTACAAGAAACACTTAAGAAAATGTTAAACACAGAAGAAAAACAAAACAAAAAAAAGAATGACCACACCCTTCCCAAGAATTCAGGAAAAAGACTGAAAACACACAAAAATCAGCCCAAAATTCAAATGAAAGCCTACAAACAAATAAACAAAAAGCAAAAACAGTAACAACAAAAAAACTCTATAAGAACACCATGAGAGGGATAAACTCCCACATCTCAATAATTAGCCCGAATGTGAATGGAGTAAATGCACCACTGAAAAGACATAGAGGAAAATCACCGAGAATCACGCCAAGATGGCGACTGGGTGGCATGGTCTGTGAGACCTCCGCAGAAGAGCACACAGAAAGACTCGGACTCTCTCCCTAGGAGCCTGCTCCCCACACGGAACTCGGCCACTGACCCTGCAGAGACATCACAGCAGACCGGCAGTAGAAGAAGCCGCTGCTGCCACCGCCACTGATCATCACAGCGGGATGGCAGCTCGCCCCGCCCCCCACCACCGCCACTGATCATCACAGACAGACTGCGGCTCGCCCCCCCCACCGCCGCCACCACTGATCATCACAGCCTGACGGCTGCTCGCCCCCCCCCCACTGCCGCTGCCACTGATCATCACAGCC
>CAUYQG010249560.1:0-40591 GCA_963574415.1 Tarsius wallacei
TCAAAATCTATTTGCAGATTCCAGTATCCACTGACAGAGGTATGGATATGCTGGAACCTGCTTCCCACTGCCTTGTAATCTGTCTAGGCAGTGGAAGTATAGGTTTGCTCCCTGAAAGTAAAATGAGGTAAGACAAAGGAAAGAAATGGAACAGGGTGGGGGGGGGGAGGAAGTGGAGAGAGAGAACTGTAAGAGGGAGAATAGACAAAGGTACCTGCTAACAAATGAAAATAGACCTGAAGACAGATAAGAGTAAGATAAAAACAAAAACACAAACAAAAACAAACAAACAAAAGCAACAGTGACAACAACAAAAAAAACTAAGACATACAATCATACAGACACACAAGCTGATGTACTTGCTTATGATGTACTCTTCCCCTACACAAACATGAGGTCCTAGATCCCAAGTTGGAGGCTGGGCATAGCTGGGTGTAGGTGGGTGGGGCAATACAGGTCTCTGCCTGGTCACAGGGATCCAGATGATCTCTGAATCTACTGCAGCCAGGTCCAGCTGGGGAAGGCTGAGTGTGAGACAGCCAGGTGCTGCAGGTCAGCATGTCACATGAAGCTTGGGCCTCTTTTGCTTTCTTTGTTCTTAGGTCCCAAGCTGTAGGCTGTGCAGAGTCGAGTCTCACTCTTTTGCACAGGCTGGAGTGCAGAGGTACACTCATGGCCACTGCAGCCTGACTTGCTGGGCTCAGGTGAACCTTTCACCTCAGTCTTGCAAGTAACTGGAACTATAGACACACGCTCCCACACCTGGTTGGTTTTTTTTAAATTTATTGTAGAGCTGAGTCCTTGCCAAGTTGCCTAGGCTGGTCTCAAACCCTTGGACTCAGGCAATCCTCTCACCTCTACCTCCCAAAGTGCTGGGGTTACAGATGTGAGCCCCAGCGCCCATCTGACTAAAGTTTCATTGAGAAAAAAAATGTGTTCCAACAGATCACTGAAAATGAGTAGCATCATCATTTATGAGCCCAGGGTTTGGAATCTGAATGGTTGTTGTTTGATCATAGATAAGCAAGGGGAGTATCCATGAGTCTTATCTAAGTTATATGAGTCTTATTTAAGTTCTTTTAAGCAAACTGTTTTCCAGAACAAAAATGGCGAGGAGATATCCTAACTACCACAATTTTCTAGGAGCACAGGGCTCAGGTAAATTTCAGCATTGTGAGTACAGAAGAAATGAGAAATACTTATTTCATGTTATTTACTATTTATGTAACTGCAATGTCACATAATCTCTCGGTGTCTCATTTTATTCATTTGTAAAATGGTGATAACAATACAATTATATAGTAGAGTTTTGTGATAATTAGATAAGTTAATACATTTAAAATGTCCAGAACAGTTTCTAGCACATAGTAAAATCTCAGTGTTATGTTCTTATTGTTATTTTTGTCATTATCATCATTTTAAGGGGCCTTCAATTTATGAGAAAATGGTGCTTAAGTATAAAAAATCAGAGAACTGTGCAAACAATTCTTGACTTTAGCAAAGTACTGTATTGTGTGTATTGAAGTAGGCTATATAGAGATTAAAAATTAGGAATTAACGCACATTAAAAAGAGCAAATATCTTGCTGACAATGCTAAAATATAAGATCCAAAAGTTTTTAAAAATATGAGTGCTTTAATTCCTGTAGTCAGTATATACTAGTAATCCACTTTGGCCTGGATAAAGAAATGTGGTACATCTACACAGCAGAATATTATGCAGGACAAATATATGGACTTTGCAGCAACTTGGATGGATTTGGAGTCGATCATACTCAGTGATCTATCACAGAAACAAGGAACAGAGTACCATGTGTTCTCACTCATAAGTGGACATTGAACAATTATAATACTGTAAGAAAGCCTTTGGCAGTAATGGGAAACTATCGGGGGAGGGGGGTGGGATTGGCAGTTGAGGGAAACTGCTGGGGAGGGAGGGGCGTACCTCATCAACAAGAGTACCTGCATAATCAATGTTTATATACCTTACCCTAAAATGTACCCCACATCTGTATAATAAAAAAAATAATAATAAAACAAACAAATAAAATAATCAATTTTTTCAAGTTTGGTGCTAGGAACAAATTGATTACCAACACTTTTCTTGCTCCCATCCAGTTAACAATCTATTAGGAAGGTTTTTAATTATATAGTGATAGACAAACTGATAGATATATTTTTAATATCATGATATATCATCAGTTGAAAGACTCATTTTTTTGTCACTTAAGAGAACTCAGGGTAAGTGGGAACCTTTCTAACCCATGAGCTTATTTTTTTGGATCCTGCTTCTCATTCTGACAAAAGATTTTTTAAACCTCCAATTTAACAGTCCTCTTTTACTACTGAATATTCACCTTGCTTATGTTCATTTTCTGGTGAATTTGGGCCACATTATTAGCTCTTTTATTCACCCGAGTATGTTAGTTCCAATTTCCTCATAAACATTTATATTCAATATTTTTAGAGAGACTCATTAATCAGATACAGATACTTCAAACCACCTTATCAAGCTGACCTACAGAGGTATGCTCATAAATACTCCCATTTACATAAATGCTCCAATTTCCACTAAATCCAGCCTTGCTAATATTAAAATAACAATGAAGTAAATATATTTTGCAGATAAGAATATAATCTTTTCTTTCTTAATTTTGTGATTCTTCATAAGACAACTTGGAAAAAAAAAATCTGTTCCCAATGAAAAGCCCAAATTGATCCAAAGCATTATTCACAGAATTCATTTTCAAATGTACATATTATTGATTTTTAAAATTGAAATAGTCAAATAATTCCGGTACAGGAGCAGAGGATGCTCTCTGATGCACTGTATACAGAATTATATCTCATACATTATAAACATCATTTAAGAAGAAAACTTAGCAATTATTGTATCGTCTCTCTTATAGTTTTTATTAAGAATATTATTCAAAAATAATAGTTCAATTAGTGCTCTCTCAAGCAAGAGCTGAGTTTTTCCAAGATTCATTTAAAAAGATTGTGGGAGAAAATGAATATAACAACAGAGAATTTTTCTTTAGCTACAGGAAAAGAAATGGAGAATTGCAATCTAATCACAAAATGACAATCACATACACAGTATGCAGGCAACTTATCTTTTCTATGAAGTATATATTTTATGCAAAATATATGTATATATTTTTTCTATGCATATATATACTCTGTTGCCCAGGTTGGGATGCAATGGCATGATCATTGCTAACCATGACCTCAGACTCCTGGGTTCATGCAATCTTTCCTCCTCAGCCTCCCAAGTATCTGGGATTACAAGGGTATGCCTCCACACTTGGCTAAATTTTTTATAGAGACAAAGTCCCTCTATGTTGCCCAGGTTGGTCTTGAACTTCAAAGCTCAAGTAATCTTCCTGCCACAGCTTTCCAAAGTGCTGGGATTACAGGCATGAAGTACTATACGTGGTCTATGCAAAATAATTTAAAATTATTTTTGAAACATTAGATTTTACCAGAATCTGGTCAGATATACATTCTTTCTTGGAAAAGTATATGTCTTTATCACGCATGTTCCCCTCAAGCAAAGAAGATGACTAATATCAACAATTTTGCTGCAAAGTAATATTATTCAATAATGCATATTTTCAAAACAGAGATGATATTGCTGACCCTAAATCCCAGACTGCTGTGGCAGATGAAAAGTAAAGATAATTGCAAATAATACTACACATTCATTATTATTTTTTGTTTGTTTGTTTTAGTTGGGATCTCACTCTGTTGCCCAGATTGTAGTGTATGGTCTTCACTCACCGCAGACTAACATGCTGACATATGACTTGTAATAATTAAAACATGTTCTAAACAGATCAATGTGCATAGCTATTTATGAAAAATGTCTAGCAGTGTTTAATAATTACATATACCATAAAATCAGTCTCCATATTTTAAAATTCATAATTTTAAACCATATACAAACCTCAGTTTTATATTGGCTGCTTTGGGAAAATTAAATATTAACTGTGTTTCAAAAAAGAGTAAACATGATAATAAATGGTCGTGTAGCTACCAAAACTCACATTTTAATTTTCTCAGTTTAAATAAAAGTGAGGCATATGGAACAAATATTCCTCAAAAATATATTACACATCGGCTTGCAAAGGAAAGGTAAATTCAGTATTCTGTGAAAATATATTGTGGCTTTCTAAAGTTCAGCAATTTTGAAGATAGTTCATGATATGGCACAGGCCACAATCAAAACAATCTCAGTTCACCAATATATTCACTGAGTGTGTAATGTGGTATCAAGCACTATAAATACTGGAGTTATAATAATGATCAGATCCATTATCTTACCTTGTAGGGTGAAATAAAATTTGGGACAGATTTAGGATGCTGAAATTAAGAATGGAGTATTTGAATGAGAAATCTAATAGAATATATAATGTGGACAATTGCATATATGTATGTATTTTCTAGAGGTAGAGGTCTGTACTGAAGATAGTTTAAAAGTTATCAATATATGGATAGTATTTAAAGTCAAATATCGATAAGACCACCTATGAAGAAATTGTACAGAAAAAAGGGCTGAGATCCTAGAGTTTAGTCCTGAGGAATAGCAACATTTAGAAGTTTGGTGAAAGGAGAAAAGTAAAACAAAAGAAAAGCAGAAAAGCTAGAAGTATGTTGTTCCAGAGGCAATGAAAGAGATATTAATGTGTATTCAATGCTTTGAGACTGAATAACAAAAATAGAAATGTGTCTATTGAACTTGGCAATAAAGAGGCTGCGGTGTCTTTAATAACAAAAGCTTTGGTAAAATTGTGGGGATGAAGGCCAGTTAGAAATGTGATGAAAGTTTAATAAGCAGTGAGAGTGGTCACAATAGTTGTAGAAAGTCTTTTTTATAAAATAATGCAGAAGTGATAGAAAAGTGGTGGTGTGTCAAACAAGGGTCTTTTGAAAGATGGGAGATATTAGAGTACATTTGTATACTGATGTGTCTTATAGAAAGGATGAAATTGATGACATAGGAGACACAGGAGATCATTTATATACTCAACAAATATTCATCACCTACTGAATACTAGGCTGTAACCTAGGTACAAATGACATTTCATTGAACAACAAAGATTTTGTCTTAATGTAGCTTACATTATAGTGGTATTTAAAAGTTAATACCTTGAGAAGGTAAACGGATTAGCCTTGTATAGGTAAGTAAATAAGTCATGAAGGATCTTGCTTGCAATCTTAGAAATCTTGAACTTTATCTAATAGACTATGAGATGTTATTGAAAAAATTTAATTAAAGGATCTTAGTGTTTAGAGCTTTGTTTTAGAAAAAACACCCAAGTGGCAGTGGCAGTGGCAGTGTGAGCAGACTGGAAGGAGTCAAGAGTAGATATTGAACATGTAGTTAGAAAATGATGTAATAGTCCAGAAGAATAATAAAAAATAGCCTCAAATGTGGCAATCATTTAAGGGACAGATTTGAACAATTTTAAGAATGTAGAATTAACAGGACAAAGTGATTAATTAGATGTGGAAGGTGAGAGAGAGAAAGAATCAAAGATGGCTTCTCATGTTTTGGTGGGGGAGAAGCTATAGAATATAAGAGGAAAAAATCATTCTAGAGGTAGAAATAGAGAAGATAACATTCAGTTTAAAACAAATGGATTTACAAGGCCTTCATAAATTAATAATTTACTTGACAATCCTATGAATGTTTAAGCTAGAGAAGACTACCTTTTATCTGGTTGTATTTCCATTTCACCAAAAAGAAAACTGAGACTCCAAAACAAGAACATTATAAAGCTAGCTAATAACAGAACAATGAATAAAACATGAAAATATTAACTCACAAATAACACACTGACAATATGTTTGCCTTTGTAGATATTAACTAAGTTTTAAAATAGGCAACAAAGAAAGACAACTCAACATCTTTGCATATACTTTATATAGAGAACCATTCTAAATAACATAAGAACAATTAATTTTTAAAATGTCTTAATGCTGTGCTAGAGGATAGTGTTTCCCCTTCTTGTTTATTAGTAGATTTGCAGATGTATATGCAAAATAATATTTTTGATGTGCTTTACTCTATTAAGTTATAAATTGCTTTCAAACCTTGGTATAACTTTTACATATGTGGCCATATATTTCATTTCTCTCTATAAATTTTCATCCAGAAATTACTGACACTGAAATTATTAAGCATATGTACAGCATGCAATGCATGTAGAAATCTTTATAAAAGCCTTTTTTAACTCTTCTGAGGTGTAATTGACAAATAAAATTTGTATATATTTAAAGTGTACAAAGTGATGTTTTGATATGCATATCCATAGTAAGATGATTACAGCAATCTACCACAATCAAACTAATTAACACATCCATCATCTCATATAGCTTTCATTTGTGGCAAGAATACTCCAATCTCCTCTTTCAACAAATTTCAAGTATACAATATGCTATATTAACTGTGGTCATCAGGCTTTACATTAGGTCTTCAGAACTTATGTATTTTGCAGCTGCATGTTTGTACCCTGTGACAATTCCCCCCCACCTGAGCCCATCTGTGCTACTATAACAACACCAAAGACTGGGTAATATGTAAACAAAATAACTTTATGTCTCACAGCTCTGGAGACTGCAGGTTTGGAGTCTGGTGAAGGACCTAGATTCTCCTTCAAATTGGCACCTTTATACAACATCCTCTGAAGGGTAGGAATGCTTCTTTGTTCTTATATGCCAGGAAGTAGAAGGGAAATAAAGAGGACAAATACTGTGTCCCTACATGACAGAAAAGCAGATGAAAATGAACACGCTACCTCAAGCCGTCTAATAAGGGCCCAAATTTAACCCATGAAGGCTTTTCCCTCATGAATTAATCACCTTCTAAGGCTTTCACGTGGTAATACTACCATATTGGCCATTATAACTCAATGCATAAGTTTTGGAAGACACACTCAGATCATAATAATATCCACAATGCCTGATTAGTAATAACCACCATTCTACTCTCTGATTTTATGATTTTAACTTTTTGGATTCCACACACAAGTAAGATTAAGCAATATTTTCTCTTTATGTGTTTGGCTTATGTCACTAAGTGTAATGTTCCCAGGTTTATCAGTGCTGTCACAAAAAGCAAGATTTACTTTCCTTTAAGGTTGAATTATATATATATATATATATATATATATATATATATATATATATACATACATATGTATATATATATATACACACACACATATTTCACATTTTCTTTATACATTTATCCACCAGTAAATATTTATAATGTTTCAATATCTTGGCTATTGTGAATAATGCTCCAATAAGCATAGGATTACAGATATCTCTTGAATATAAGATTGTATTTCATTTTTTATATATACCCCAAAGTGGGATTGCAGTATCATATGGTAGGCCTATTTTCCATTTTTTGAAAAACCTCCATACCATTCTCTATAATGGCTGTATCAGTAATAATAATTGTGCCAGTTCCCTTTTCTTTACATCCTCATTAAGTAATATATTTGACATTTTCAATAACGCTATTGAGTTGTACAAGTTTCTGATGTATTTTGAATAGTAACTATTGATCAAATCTATCATTTGAAAATATTTTCTCTCATTCCATAAAGAAACTTTTCATGTTGTTGATTGCTTTGTTTGCTGTGTAAAAAGTTTTTAGTTTGATGTAGACTATTTTTGCTTTTGCTGTTTGTACCTTTGATATTATATCCCCTCAAAATTGTCAAGACCAATATCAGAGAGCTTTTTCTCCATGTTTCATCCAAGGTGTTTTATGGTTTCAGGTCTTTTATTTAAATTTTTTAATCCATGTTGAGTTGATTTTGTGTTTGGAGTAAAATAAAACTCCTATTTTTTTGCAAGTGAATATTCAGTTTTCCAAGTAAAATTTATTGAAGAGATTATCCTTTCCTCATTTTGTATTCTTGATGCCTTTGTGAAAGATTGGTTGACTGTGTATGCATGGGTTCATTTCTGGGTTTTCTGTTCTGTTCCACTGGTCTTTGTCTCTGATTTTATGCCAGTACTATGCTGTTTTGATTTTTGTAGGTTTGCAAAATAATGTGAAATCAGGAAGTTTGGTGCTTCTGGTATTGTTCTCTTCCCTTAAGATTACTTTGATGATTCAGGTTCTTTTGTTATTTCATATGGGTTTTAGAAGTATTTTTTCTTTTTCTATTTCTGTAAATTTCTGTGAAAAATACAATTGCAATATTGATAAGGATTGCATTGACTCTACAGATCACTTTGGATAGTATGAAAATTTTGACAAAATTGATTCTTCTGGTCCATAATATGTGATAATTGTTCATTTATGTCTTCTTTAATATATTTTATTAGTTTCATAGATTTCAGTATACACATTTTTGTATATTTGGTTAAATTTATCTTTAAAAACTTTATTCTCAGCCAGGCTCGGTGGCTCAGCCTGTAATCCCACGCTTTGGGAGGCTGAGGTGAGTGGATTGCCTGAGCCCGCAGGTTCGAGACCTGCCTGGGCAAGCAAGACCTCATCTCTACAATAAATCAAAAAATTAGCCGGGCATGGTAGCGCAAGCCTGTAGTTCCAGCTACTTGGAAGGCTGAGGCGGAAGGATCGCCGGAGCCCAGCAGGTGGAGGCTGCGGTGGCCGTGAGCGGCCACTGCACTCCAGTCTGGGCTACAGAGTGAGACTCCAACTCAAAAAAAAAACAACAAAAAACAAAACCTGGGATGTGGGTCAAAGAACAAGTGTTGGTATTTAAAGGGTGATAACGAGAGACCATCTTGAGAGGTTTATCTCCCTGAAGGTAAATGTTTCCATCTCTGAAGAGAAATGAAATCTAGGCCCACAGAGGTATTCCAGGAGCCGTGAACTTGAGTATGCTTGTCTTCCTGGAGATTTTTATTTATGTTCCAGTGACTAATTGGGATCTTTACCTTCTTTTTCCAAGGAGAATTTGTTTACATTAGGAAGAAAATGTTTCTCACTTCTCCGGAGGGAAAAGGGGACAGTTGTCCTCCTAGCCAAGCTCCAGAAAACTCATGTCTACTTTTAGGATAATATGAATAAATATAGTTGCTAAAACGTTGACAGCTGCTGGAATCAGATGGTTTGAACCTCAAGGGTGGTGATGGGAAGCCATGAAATACAATGGAAAATGACCTGGAGAAAGCTCTCAGGAGGTTGCTGAGCTGACCACCAATTCCAGAATTGTGGAGTATGGTGGACAGGACACAAGAGAAGCAGGAATTTTGTGCAAGCACATTCATCTCCAATAGAAGAAGTAAAAGTATTTTGGAAAGTTCTACATTGGATTAGAGGCTCCAGGCTTCAAGTGGAATTTATGCACACATTTATAGGAAAGCGTTATGCACAGTGGTAACGATTATGTAATTTGGTTTAGAAATGCAACTCTACCCATCATTTATTTAGGCAATGTTTATTAAGAGGCTATTATCTGCAGGGCTATCTGCTAGTTGCTGAGCAGAGGGATGATCTCTTCTCTCATGGAGTTTATGGTCTAGTGTACAGACAGGATATAAGCAAGCAGGCAGGCAAGCACAGGCTGCAGAGGCTTGGGATGGAAGGGAGGGAACTAGGGATAACAGCAGAAGATGATGTTATGAAATCTTCCTCTCTGTATTTATTTCTAGAACTCTTCCACCAATGAGAGTGCTATGAGTGCATTTCTTTCTCTCACAGTGAAGCACATGTGAAGTGGGACTGGGGACTATAGCATTAAGAGTCTAGGCAAGGCTGGAATTAGAGGGAATTCCTGCTATAATGTGTATGTAGATGAATTGGGATGCCACTTGGGATTCTTAATGGCTTCCCTACTGTGATACTACAGGCTGTACCTTAGCAGAGGCATGTATCCCTGGGAAGTCTATTTGTTTTCTGTTTGCTTAGATAAGTAATGTTCCTAACGCTCATGATAGGATCCATAAATCTAACTTTAAAAAGATTAGACTCTGGCTATTATGACTTCATTGCTGATGGTTATTTTGATGAAGAAGGAACTCTCAGCAAAGGGAACGGGAAGTAATAATGCTCTTCTAGCTAAAATCATTCATTTGCTGAATGCTTATGTAAAGGAAAGATAGAAAGATTTACTCTTCAAAACCTCACATTCTCTTTGGCAGTTTTCTCCTTTGCTTCCTCCCCTTATTTTGTCCTGGGTTCTTAGAAATAAAAGTGTATCACTTCTGAAATTATAATTTGCTTTCCAGAATTTAAGGCTTTTAACATTGCCCCTCTTCAGAGAAGGAAAGAGACCTTGTCCCCCTTCTATGTGCATTCTGTCTTGCTATCTGCCATCGTTGACTGAAGTCTGAAAAGACTAGAGTCTACCACCAGCCTCAACTCAGTCTTAATATTTTAAGTGTCTTGGCGAATTCTTGCTCTCATCACTCTTCCAGATGTAATCAGTGTCTCCTTCCTCTCTGCCTCCATTAAACTTGGTTCATAATTCATTCAGTGAATATGTTCTAAGTCCTAACCATATGCCACTAGTGTGATAGTCACTGCATACACCATGATGAACAGGACAGTCTCTCTCTCTCTCTCTCCCCTAACCTAGTGAAGGAGACAATAAACTCTTTCTCTCTCAATTTAATATTCTAGTGAAAGAGACAGATAAAACTGAATGAACAATTATTATAAATGATATGTTCCACTGTAGAGAAAGTATAGTAGAGCACAAAACAAGACAGGTAACCTACTTTGGAAAGTCATAGAAGGAAGTGATGTTTACATTGAAACCCCCCAAAATACAGAGGTGGTGTTAGAATAAGGAAGGGGACGTATGAGTCACATATGTAGAATAGCTTGGGGGAAAGAAGGGATCAGCAGCAGACCTGTAAGTGGAATGATTGTGTACACAAATTAGAGACTGCATATGTTAATTTGTGCCAGAGTGCACACTAATGCTGCAAGAAAGGACACGAGAAGCAGTGTTGGAGGTCTGCACCTCTTCCTGCTTTGCCTGTGCTTTGTGTCCTTGAAATTAATGATGCTTGATGCTTAGTAAGATCTTTGATTCTTGTGACTCTGATTTGACAGTCTGATGTGGCAGTTGTGAAAATGCACTGCTCAGATCTGCTACAGGGAGCAGAGTGAACTGACAGCCTCAGCTGTCCCTCTTCTGAATCCACTTCTGTGGTCACACCAATGCCATACTTCTCCAGTTGGCTCCCAGCCAATGCCTGGATGTGATGGGGCCACTAATGGTGGTCATTCTTCCAGGATGAATGACTCCTCTTGTGGGTGACTTTGGCTCAGGTACTCTCTGTCAGCTTGACTGAGACTTCAGAGCTGCAGAATTTTTTTCAGTCTGACAATTTTTTTTTACCCCAAATCCTCCTGCCTCTATCACAGATATCAGACGTGAATCATGGTCTGAAGGCTCTCCCTGCTACCAGGTAAGCCAGCTAAAGGTGAAGGGAACATAAAATAGATAGGGAGCATGGGCAAGGATGAGTCCCAGTTGTGGCATCAACATAGACAATAGTGATGGCAGCCATGATTCATTCCTCTAATTTGTCTTTTGAGTTTCCCCTCCTGGAGGGAGGCCCATGGGAGCCATAGAGGAGCTACCCCTCAAATCTGCATGGAGAAGTGGATGTGTGAGGTATAATCTGTGAACTTTGATGACCATGAAAATGCGCCAATCATATCTCCTGCTGCAGGAAGCATAGGTGACTGATGGCCCCACTATCTCACCTCTGTTCCACAACTGAGTTCACACCATGGTTACACATTCCCTGGGCTGCTCAGGTAGTCACTGAGTCCAGTGAAGAAATTACTGGGACAGGCCTGTCCTTGTGATGTAGGACTCATCTAATGACCAGCTTTGGCTCAAGGACTCCCCATAAGCCTGGTGGAGACTTTCTTAGAATTGTTCTGCATCCTGAAACTCTTTCTCTCCAGGCCTCTTTCCTTCTTTCTATCCTTTCGTCCATGTCAGACTAGCACTGCAGTCTTAAGTCTCTCCCTGCTTACTTTTGCTTCCTCACACACATCCTTCACAGTCAATAAATCTCTTTCAGTTGTGATGGTTAATTTTATGTATCAACATGACTGAGTTAAGAGATGACCAGATAACTGGTGGAACATTATTTCTGTGTGTGTGTGTGTGTGTGTGTGTGTGGGGGGTGTTTCTGGAAGAGATTGTCATTTAAATTGGCAAACTGAGCATAGAAGATTGCCCTCACCAGTGTGGGTGGGCATCCTCCAATCTGTTAGTTGGGGAAGGGTGAATTTTAGTAAATTTCACTCTCTCTTCTGGTCTAACTTGGATGTCTATCTTCTCCTGACCTTAGACACGGGTGATCCTGGTTCTTGGGAGTTTGGACTTGAGCTGGGAGTTATACTATTGGCTCTTTTGGTTCTCAGGTCTTTGGTCCCAGACCAAATTACACTATGGGTTTTCCTGGTTCTCCAGCTTGCAGAGGGCAGACCATGGAACCTCTCTTCCTCTATAATCATGAACCAATTGTCATTAAAAATATCCTTTTATCCACATCTATGTGAGTACCTACACATTCCATTGGTTTTGTTTCTCTTGAGAACTCTAACACGTACATCAACTCCTACCCTGGATCTGCTTCTCTGAGGGCCCAAGTTAACAGAGATCAACATGCTTGTGGAACTGAAAGGAACAGAAACAATACACTGGAGAGTAGAAATGGGAGTGAACAGGGTCAAGAGAACCAGATGGTGAAGGGCTTCACCTGCCATATAAAGCCATTTGGATGTTGTTCTCAGATCCGTGGCCGCCGCTGGAAAATTTTAAACCGGCGAGTAACAGGTTTTAGAAAAATTGGTCTGGTTACTGGGTAGATAATGAATTGGAAGGGTTAAAGACTGGATGCATATGTGTTGTAGTCACCCTAACTGGCAATGGTGACCTGGATGGTAATTCATTACTTTAACTGTCTGTTCTGGGGGAGTGTAAACAACCCAAAGGCCAGGACTCAGTTCTACTGATCTTGCTGGCCTACCACAGTGGTTAACTGAGAATATTTAACTTTTCCTTTTCCCTAGAAACAAAAATACATTTTAATATTTTAACTCCTTTTATGTGTGTATGCTAGCCCGAAATTAATTGTTCTTTTCAAGCTGAATTGTCAGCCTAGGCTGGAAGGCATTTTAGTAAATTTGTGATCACTGTTTTGTGCAATTCTGATTACCTTTCCCATTGGATCTATCCTATTTTGGTACCAGTTCTGGGAGAAGAATGTTAACTATTACTTTCATTTTAAAAGTCAATTTCAGTTTCATTCTATCAGGTATTTCCAGAAGCCATTTCTTTGATATTCAGTCATTCCTTTTCATTTTAATGACAAAAGAGATGCTGAAATGGCAAGGAGAAGGATTTGGTAAGAAAATATGTTAAAATATTTATTCTAATAATAGATACCTCTGAACACTTACACAAAAGTAACGATGGGTTTTTAACGTACATTGTCTCTACTCTTCACAACTCTGAGACTTAAGCTGGCTTCATGGGTGTGCGAAGGGTGCTGTTGTACCGGCTTAGAAGGGCTGCATGCTTGGTTTAGTGCTCAGTTGCTAATACAATTAATAATTTTTGAATGAGGGGCTTCACGTTTTTCATTTTTTTAACTGGGCCCCACAAATTACATAGCCAGTCACATCTATAAGATAAGGTATTGCTGTTCTTAATTCATAGATGATTGAATTCAAGTTCAGAGAATTTAAATAAGTTGCCCAAGGGCACACAGCTGATAAATAACAGAGGAAAGGTTTGTCTTCAAAATCCATGCTTTTCTCTGTACACTTGCATCCTTCCTTGTGTGACCTGCCTGTGATGGCTGTGAGATTAGGCTGCCAAGGAAATAGTAATAAGCCTTCTTTTGTTAGTTCATTTCCTCCTGATGGTAATACAATGAGGTAGAAACTCAGAGCCTTTTGAGTCCAAATACTGTGCTTTTCATTTCATGTGTCACTTATAGACTCTGTGTCATACAATTTAGGACTTAATTTTCACAGGACATAGAACGGTGGAGTTGGAAGGCACCTGAGAGGTTTCTTTATCTTCTGGTAGGCAGCCGTCTAAACTGTGCTAGTAACATGGTTGTTCTTAACTCTGACTGAACTTGGAATCACCTAGAAGACGTTATTGCCTGTGTAGTTCTCATCTGGTGTGGCAGCCTGGGCCAAGAATCACTGTGGTCACACATCCCAAGGTGAGACGTCCCTATTTACAAGACAATCTATATATCTTTTCTCTCTTTCTGAAAGTTGAAACTTTCATTCAGATTGATTCTTGAGATAATTCTTATTATATTCAAGATTTTTCAAAAAGAGTATCAATTGAACTTCGATGATAACCTGTGAGACTTCTTTCAGTGTCTGGGGCATAAATTTCCTGGCTTCTGAAACTTGAATTCAGTGTTATGGGTGACAATTCTCATACTGCTTTCTTTTCTGTCTTGGGTTTTAGTTCTTTCTTAGGGTCGCTTTCACTGACTTTCTAATTTGTCAATTGTGGATAAAAATAAAAACAAATTAGTGTAGTTAATTTGAGTAGCTTGCCACCTTTCTGTTAAATGTTCAGGTTTAATTAATATAATGAAGATATGAGTGTGCCTTTTTTTTTCACCTGTTGGCTCAAAATTGCCTTGCCGACACTGTACCCACCCCAACATTTTTGCCTCAGCAATTTTTAAGCTTTTGTCTTCGTGAAACTGTAGTAGGCTTAAATTTTACATATATCAGTTATGCAGCAGAAACAACTTTCTCAAGCAACCTAATTTTTAATGGAAACAAGTAGTATTAAATCGGGGTGGGTTTTGGGAGTGACTTAATCTTACCTTTTTCCCTGATGGTCTCTTTCAGGTAATTTGTCTTTTCAGAATTCAACCCTGGTCAGTTTAAAGTTCAAACTTCCTTATAGGACTATTTCCCCAAGTCCCTGGCCTAAAGTGGTCGTTTGTATTACTGCTCCCAGTTATTTATTTCCCTTTCCCTGTAAGAAGATCACATCCCCCTCCTGTTGTCCTGTGACTTACGAAGTGTTCTCCACCCCACTGACATCAGACTTCACTGTGAACTTATTTTTGGCTGGTAAAATATGAGTTGATATGACAGTGTGCAGGTTATGAGCAGAGTTTTAAGAGCCAAATTGCAGTTTTGTGTGCTTTTGCTGTTGCCCTCTATCACGAATGGCATGAAGTCTTTCAGAGGTGCTCCTTCATCCTGAGTCCTAGAAGGAAAGAGGATAGTGGTGGGTAGAGCCACAGCTGATTTGCAGTCAACAGGTAAAGAGAATGGGAAGTAAATAGTGCTGAGTTAAGCAGAGATGCTTATTTCTCTTTGTACTTAAAATAGTTTTCTCTGAGGAATTATTACTATTTAGAGGCAGGGTCTCAAACCCAGCTTCAGCCATCCTCCTGCCTTAGCCTCCTGAGGGGCTGGATTTTCAGTTGTGAGCCACTGAACCTGGGTCAAATGATTCATTTTTTTCATAGAATCATAAAATATTAGAAATAAAAGAGATTTTTAGGCTGGGTGCGGTGGGTCAAGCCTGCAATCCCAGTACTTTGGGAGGCTCAGGTGAGAGGATTGTCTGAGACCAGGGGTACGAGACCAGCCTGGGCAACTTGGTGAGACTTTGTCTCTACAATATGCATAAAAAAATTAGCCAGGTGTGGTAGTGCATGCCTATAGTTCCGGATACTTGGAAGGCTGAGGTGGAAGGATCGCTGGAGCCCAGTGGGTCAATGTTGGGGTGGCTGTGAACGTGCCACTGCACTCCAGCTTGGGCAAAAGAGCGAGACTCTGACTCAAAAAAAAAAAAAAAGAGATCTATATTCTGTAAGTTACTAATTTGTGTGTGTGTGTGTGTGTGTGTGTGATTGTTAATGCAGCCTTACCTAGTGAATACTGCCTGAAGCACCTCTGTCTCTAGAGTGACAGCTGGGTCCTGTGGGAGACTTATATATCAGCATATCATCCAGAAGGAGATGTCTCTACATTTCCTGATTCTGCTTCTACAGCAGCCCCCAAACTGATGAAATTATGGGCTAGTCTCTTGGCATGGCCGGTGCATATGAGTTCCTTCTCTTCCTCCCTTTCCTGTCTTGTCTTGCATTGATACCACTTTCCTTTGTATGTCAACCTCATGCTCCATCTGGCTCCCAGCTTTGGGCTGCCCACACGTAGTCTATTCTCTGGGTTCCTGTTAGTTCACAGCATGGCAACTCCTTAGCAGGACCACGGCTTTCAACCCTCAGTTGCATTCTGCTTCCTCACAACTGAATTGGGGTGAAGGAGTTGTCTCAGCAGCATCTCTGCCCACGCATGCTACCCTGTGGTTTCTCTTCATCTGCTGTCACCAGACATGATACAAGGTGGTGATCAACCTAAGGCTGGGCATAAGATCCTTTGGGTTGTGGGACTCACAAAACTAACTGGAGATGACTTTCTTCTCCATCTACCATATTTCCAATCTCAATTATTCATGTGTGTTCCAAATAACTTCCATTAGCATGGAAAGGGTTTTATTTACTTCCAGTGTTGTGGAAAACTGCTCTTCCCTCAAATCCTGTATTGCCTATACTCTATACTTATAATAAAAGTTCTCTGTTTAATTCTCAAGGTTGACTCTTTGATGATGAAAGCCCAGATTTAGGAATTCTGAGAAAATTTTATCTTTTTCGTTTCTAGATCTTGCTACTAAAATTCAGAGCTGTCTTTAAAAGTTAACTTCAAAAGTCAAAGGTAAGCAATGAAATATTATTGATTTTATGCCCTCAATCAGAGTTTTAATTCAATGAAAGTTTTTTTTTTCTTATGAATAGTCTAACGTAGGAATCCTTGACTGACAGATAGTTTTATTCCATGCAGTGATTCAGGGACCCAGGCTCCTTGCTCAGGCAATCCCCAGGGCTTGGTGTTCCTTTGTACTTACTGCAGGTGGGGGTGAATAGTACTCACCACTGAATAGTACAAAGTTTCACTTTTAAAGCCTCCCATTATTCTTTTTAAATTAACTGTTGAACAATTATTTATTTATTTAATTTCAAAAAAATTAAAATGTAATTTTTTACTTATAGAGATGTGGGGTACAAGTGAGGGTTAACTACATAAGTAGGCTGCATGCTGGTGAATTTTGGGTTTCCACTGGTCGTTACTCCCCCTGGTAGTGGAGCAAGTAGCCTTTGTGTTGTCTAGTGTTCCCTATCCTCTTCCCTCCCTCACTTCCTATTAGTGCCCAGTGACTGCCGATCCCTCCCTTGTGCTAATGTGACTAATGTTCAGGGCCCACTTATTAATGAGAACATGTGGTATTCAGCTCTTTGTTTCTGTGATAGTTCATTTAATATGATGGTCTCAGCTGCATCCAATTTATTGCAAAGCCCATGATGTTGTTCTTTAGGGCTGTGTAATACTCCATCAAGTATATGTCCAGTTCACTTTTGATGGGCAGTAGGGTTGGTTCCATGTTTTGCTATTGTGAATAGTGTGGCAACACCCATGTGTGTGGAGGTGTCTTGTAGAGCAATTTATGTTCCTCCAGGATATGTTCCCAGGTGAGGAATTGCTGGATCGTATGGAAGATCAGTTTTTAGTTCTTTTAGGAATTGCCACATTGTTTTCCACAGAGGGTGAACTAGCTTGCACTCCCACCAACAATATAAAAGCATTCCCTTTTCACCTGTGTCAGCACCTGTTGTTTTTTGACTTATTAATGATAGCCATCCTTACCGGAGTTAGGTGGTATCTTATTGCAGTTTTGATTTGCATTTCTCTGATGATTAGTGAGGTTGAGCATTTTTTCATGTGTTTGTTGGCTGCTTGTATCATCTTCTGAGAAGTCTCTGTTCATGCCACTTTTTAATGGGGTTGTATGTTTTCTCCCTTTTATTTCATTTGAGTTCCTTGTAGATCCTGGATATTAGGCTATTGTCAGATGTATAGCTTTCAAATATTTTTTCCCATTCCGTGGGTTTTCTCTTTACTCTCTTGATGGTTTGTCTTGCTGCGCAAATGTATTCAGTTTGATGAGGTCCCAATGTCTCTTTAGTTTTTATGGCATTCACTTTTGGGGACTTGATCAAGAATTTGTTGCCTACTTTGATGTGCATAAGGGTAGTATCCTTATGCTTTCTTCTTGGATTCTTACAGTTTGAGGTTTTACATTTAGGTATTTGATCCATTTTGAGTTGATTTTTGAATATGGTGACAGGTAGGGGTCCAGATTCATTCTTCTGCATGCAGTCAAACAGTTTTCCCAGCACCATTTGCTAAACATGGTCTCTTTTCCCCAGTGATTGGTATTGGTGGCTTTGTCTAAGATGAATTAGTTGAGGGACCTTGTTTTTATTTCTGGATCCTCTGTTCTGTTCCATTGGTCTATGTGCCTATGCCTGTACCAATACCAGGCCTTGGTTACTGTAGCCTTATAATAAAGGTGTAGAAGTGTAATACCTTCTGCTTTGTTCCTTTTGTTGAGGATTGTTTTGGCTATCTGTGCTCTTTTTTGCTTCCATATAAATTTCTGTATTGTCATTTCCAGGTCTGTAAAAAATGATGCTGGTAATTTGATGAGTATTGTATTGAATTTATAGGTTGCCTTGGTTAGGATGGACATCTTGCTGTATCAATTTAACCAATACATGAGCATGGAATGCTTTTCCATTTGTTTGTGTCATCCTTGATTTCTTTGAGCAGAGTTTTGCAGTTCTCATTGTAAAGGTCTTTCACTTCTCTGGTTAAGTGGATGCCAAGGTAATTTCTTTTTTTTGTGGCTATTGTAAATGGGATTGTAAATTTTATTTGGTTCTCCACCTGCTTGTTGCTGGTATATAGGAATGCAACTGTTTTTTGTATGTTGATTTGGGAACCTGAGACTTTCTTAAAATTGTTTATCAGTGTGAGGAGGCTTTTGACAGACTCCCTAGGTTTTTCAAAATATAGGCTCATATCATTCACAAAGAAGGATAGCTTAACTTCCTCTTTTCTTATTTTGATACTCCTGATTTCCTTCTCTTGCCTGACTGCTCTGGCTAAGACTTCCAGTACTATGTTGAATAGGAGGGGTGATAGTGGGCATCCTTGTCTTGTTTTAATTCTCAGGGGGAATGCTTCCTGACCATTGAGCAAGATGTTGGCTGTGGGTTTATTGTAGATGGTTATTACTGTTTTGAGTAATGCTCTTTCTATGCCTAGGTGCTCAAGAGTGTTTATCAAGAAGGGATGCTGGATTTTGTCGAATGCTCTTTCTGTGTCTATGATAAAATCACGTGGTTCTTGGTATTTTACCTGTAAATGTGCTCACCTATAGTTATGGTCTTGTAAAAGTTAAACCAGCCCTGCATCCTGGGAATGAATCCCACCTGGTCATGGTGGAAGATCCTTGAGAGGTGTTGTTGGATCCAGTTTGCTGGAATCTTTTTGAGAATTTTTATATCTATTTTCATCTAGGAGATTGACCTGTCTCTTTCCTTGTTGGGTCTTTGCCAGATTTGGGTATCAGTGTAATGTTAGCTTCATACAATGAGTTGGGGAGAATTTCATCATTCTCTATTGCCTGGAATACTTCCTTGTATGTCTTGCAGAATTCAGCTGGGAAGCCAGCTAATCTAGGGCTTTTGTGGTGAGGAGGTTTCTTATGACTGAGTCAATTTCTTGGTTATTGGTCTGTTTAGAGTTTCAATTTCTTCTTGTTTTAACCTTGAGAGGTTGAGTGATGGGTTTTCCCCAGTAGGTGGTCTGACCTTTCTCTCTTGCTGCCTTTAGGATTTTTTTCTTTCATGTTTACTTTGTGGAGGTGTATTACTATATGTGTTGGGGATGATCTTCTCATGTTAAACCTTGCAAGAGTTCTCTGAATCTCTTATGCTTGAGTAGTCATTTCTCTAGTAGAATGTGGGAAGTTTTTGGATGACCTTATGAAATTCTTGTTCCATAGGTGTTCTCAATTTCCCTTTCTGCTTCAGGGATACCAATTAGGTATAGATTTGGCCTCTTGACATAGTCCCATATTTATTGGTGGCTTTGCTACTTCTTTTTGATTTATCTGCCTCCCATTATTCTTGAGCCATTAGTAGATCTGTGACTATTTGATCACAATTAATTGTTTTGCAATCTGCTTTCCTAAAGTCTAGGGAAATAGCCCCAACTTGAGTTATGGATTTATAAGGACCTTGGAGTAATTTATAGGAGTCTAAGAAGCCTTAAGTGCATCTGTCATTGTTTGTAGAATGAATAAATATTATTTTTCTATCTAGATAAGTATTTATATATCTATTTCTCTATCTACTCTATTATTGCCTTTAAAAATTTTATAGGGGATTCTGTACTTAGTAACATATGCATTCATTTAAAAGCCTTGTACATCTATTTGTGAGGGGGCAGTGGAATTTTTTTACATAAAAATGGGGAGCACACTTAGAATCCAGTGATTAAAGATACTTGTGCTATGCTTCTCATTTCTCCCCTTTATTTTGAACTTGATCCTTTTTCTTAAATTATACTCATTTTCATATCATGAACACCTTCTTGTTAATAAGTAAGGTTAAGGTACTCATTGTTTATTCTATATTTGTCAGTCAGCTCTCAGCCCAGTAGTCTGCTTTCGTTGCTTATTCTTTCTCCAAGGGATTGAATTGTTGTTAGGGCATGTCAAGAATTTATTGGATTCTTTGCTTGTATCAGATTTCGACCTCAGGCTGAAAGTAGACTTAGAGTGTGTCTTGTTTTGCTAACTGTGGCATCATGGGCTTTAATGTTTCCCTAGCTTAAGTGTTTAAGAAACAAGACCATGCTTCTCTGTATCAAAGCTACACTTATTTCTCCTTGTAATCATAATTGTTTCCACTGAACTTAGGAATTATTCATATTTTCAGAGAATCACCAAGTGTTAGAAATGGAAAAATCTTAGAACTCATTTGAGTCAGCTTCCCATTTACAGATGAGGAAACAGGCTCAGAAATGTCACATGGCTTTCTTACATGGTGGCTATTGTATTAGTGTAGTGTTTGCATCTGGACAGGACTGACTGCTAAAAAAAAACAAAACTTTTAAATCTAAATGGCTTATAAGAAACAATAATGGTTTATTGTTTACTAACATCTTAGTCTGTGTGAGTCCTTGGGAGTGGGGTTGGGTGTGGTCCATGCAGTCATTTAGGGACTCAGTGGTTCCACAATTTTAGAGAGTCTCAAAGACTGGAGACAGTAGGCCAGGACACAGAATGGAAAAGGCATACTTGCTCTCAATCACCTCAGAGCCAAAGTGACATATTACTTCTACTCATATGAAATTGATAGGAATTTGCCATATGGCCCCATATAGATTTAAAGGACACTGGGAAATGTAGTTTAGCCCTGCATCTGGTAAGGGAGAATGAGTTTGATGATCATCTAGCTAGTTTCTGCCATACTTAGTCTTTCCATATAGTCCAGTCATTCCCAAAGCGTCATCCAGCAGCATCAGCATCACCTGAAAACTTGTTAGAAATGCACATTTTCAGGTCCCTCTCAGACCTACAGAATCAGAAGTTCCAGGTGATTCTGAATGCTAAAGTTTGAGTGCCACTGCCATACCCTATTAAACCTAGTTCAGTGGTTCTCAACCTTGGCCACACACAAGAATCACGTACAGGAACCACAATCAAAACAAAACAAAATTACCCAGACCCTGTCTAAGATCAATTAAACCAGAGTTTTTAAAGGGAGGGCCCAGGCATTGTATCTCAGAGCAAAATTTCCTGGATTTTCTAACCATGACTAGGGTCAGGGACTACTATCTTGGATAATAAAAAATACAGTTTATATTTCTTTTGTTGTACAGAGCAGCACATAGCTTATGACATGTGTAACTTTGGGTAAGTCAGTTAACCTCTCTAAACTTCTATTTTTTTCATCAATAAAATGGGGCATAATCCTAGAACTGACTTTACAGAGTTGTGAGGATTACGAAAGTTGGGTTTATATCACAGAAACAAAGAACTGAGTATCACATGTTCTCACTCATAAATGGACCCTGAACACCTATCACAATACTACAAAAAAGGGATTGGCAGTAGCAGGACATTGTAGTGAGTGGGGGCACATAACAGCAATAACAGTGCCTGATCCTAATCCGGGCAAATGGGAGGCCCAAAACTTCACCTGTACCTAAACCACTTATGTATGTAATCCTGATTTATACCCCATAACTTGAGAATAAAATAAAATAAAATATTTTTAAAAAGTTGATTTTATAAAGTGCTTATATAACAGCCACACATAGTCAGTGCTCATGTATAACTGTTTTTTCTAAACTAAATTTTGGTTGCTCTGTTGAGAAAACTATAGAGAGTTTTCTGTGCTAACTCAAAGGTCAAGAGAATATTTACCAATTATTTCCTTGCATTTTAAGGTTATTCTCTCTCTCTCTCTCTTTTTCTCCTCCTTGACTTAAGATTTGAGATTTGGATTTGGAATTATTTACCAGATGGGATTGTCTGTATTATTTTTTATTTCAGTGGCTACACTGCTATTATTTCTCATTAGACTTGTTTCAAGCACTGAATTTGGGCAGGATATTGGATCTAGTATAGGTGAAAACAAGGGAATGAATTTTCTCACCTTGATATTTGCTTGGTGACCATGTTGGCCTGGTCCTCATCTGAGAGTGGCACCTTTATAGTGTCTGAAAAACGTAGAGATACTTTCTTCTCTGTATTTTGGTTACTACTGAAGATGAGAGAGAGAAAAAATATCATGTGGTTGCATAGATTTTCTTTTGCATGTATGTGTAGTTTGCCAATAATGGTGAAATTTTAGTAGAATCTGGATCATCCAAAAAATAATGCCCAGAAAGAAGGAAGGAATTCTCCCTGGCTTTGTTTTATGAAGCGAATATCATCCTGATGCCCCAAACGGGCAAAGACCCAAAAAGGAAAGAGAATTACAGGGCAATTTCCCTGATGAACATAGATATACAATTCTCCACAAGATCCTAGCAAACTGTATCCACCAAAACATTTCAAAAATCATTCACCATGACCATGCAGGCTTCACTCCCAGGATGCAGGGCTGGTTCAACATTCACAAGATCATAAATGTAAATCAGCACATTAGCAGGTGTAAAACCAAGAACCACATGATTATCTCATTAGACACAGAAAAAGTATTTGATAAAATCCAGCATCCTTCTTGATAAAAACCCTCGAACACCTAGGCATTGAAGGAACATTTCTCAAAGCAGTAAGAGCCATCTATGACAAACCTGAAGCTAATATCATGCTTAATGAGCAGAAGCTGAAAGCATTCCCCCTAAGAACTGGAACAAGACAAGGATATCCACTCTCACCCCTCCTATTCAACATAGTACTGGAACTCTTAGCCAGATAATCAGGAGTATATAAATAGGAAAAGAGGCTGTTACATTATGCCTCTTTGAGGATAATATGATTCTATACTTAGAAAACCCTAGAGAGTTTGTAAAAAATCTCCTTGAACTGATAAATGACTTTGGTAAAGTCTCAGGATAAAAAAAAAATCAATGCTCAAAAGACAGTGCATTTCTATACACTGACACCAAGCAGCCTGAGAACTAAATATAAAACACAATCCTACACAATAGCCACAAAAAATTAAATACCTTGATAACCAATTAACTAGAAAACAGAAAGATCTTTATAAAACACTGCTCAAAGAAATCAAGGAGGACACAAACAAATGGAAAAACATACCATGCTCATGGATTGGAAGAAATCAATATTGTCAAGATGTCCATCCTACCCAAGGCAATCTACAGATTCAATGCAATCCTTATCAAATTGCCAACATCATTTTTTCACAGACCTAGAAAGCAGAATACAGAAATTCATATGGAAGCAAAACAGAGTATGAATAGCCAAAGCAATCCTCAGCAAAAGGAACAAACCTAGAGGTTTCACATTTCCAGACTTTAAACTATGTTACAAAGCTACAGTAACCAAGATGGCATGGCATTGGTTTACAAATAGGCACATAGACCAATGAAACAGGACAGAGAATCTAGCAATAAAAACAACATCCCTCAACCAATTCATCTTTGAAAAAGCCATCAATAAAAAACAAAGGAAACTGTAATAAAGAAAACCATATTTAGCAAATGTTGCTGGAAAAACTGACTGACCACATGCAGAAGAATGAATCTGGACTGCTACTTATCACCATATACAAAAATCAACTCAAAATGGATCAAGGACTTAAATGTACACCTCAAACTATAATAATATTAGAAGAAAACATAAGGAATACCTTTCTAGACAGCAAAGTAGGCAATGAATTCATGACCCCAGTCCTCAAAAGCAAATGCAACAAAATCTAAGATAGACAGGTGGGACCTTAACAAACTGAAAAGTTTTTGCACAACAAAACAAACCATCAAGAGTTGGAAGAGACAACCCACAGAATGGGAAAAAATATTTACAAGCTATGCATTTGACAATGGCCTAACATCTGGGATCTAAAAGGAACTCAAACAAATTGAAAAGAAAAAAAAAACCAAACCCCATTAAAAAGTAAGGAAAGGTCATGAACAGTTACTTCTCAAAGGACAGCATACAAGCAGACAGCAAACACATGAAAAAATGTTCAGTCTCATTAATTATCAAGTGAAATGCAAATCAAAACTAAAATGATATACCACCTAACACTGGTAAGGATGGCTATCATTAATAAGTCAAAAAACAAGAGGTGCTGGCATGGCTGCAGAGTAAAAGGGAATGCTTCTACACTGTTGGTAAGAATGTAAGCTAGTTCAACCTCTATGGAAAACAGTGTGGTGATTTCTCATAGAACTGGAAATTGAGCTTCCATATGATCCAGCAATCCCTCTCCTGGGAATATACCCAGAGGAACATAAATTGCTCTACCAAGAAGACACTACACATGTTTATTGCAGCACTATTCACAATAGCAAAGACATTGAACCAACCCAGATGCCCACTGAAAGTGCTTGGATGAGGAAAATGTGGTACATATACACGATGGAGTAGTATGCAGCCATAAAGAAAAACAAAATCATGACCTTCATGGCAACATAGATGCATCTGGAGATCATTATTCTAAGTAAACTATCACGGAAACAAAGAACTGAATACGTTAGGTTCTCACTCATGAGCAGGCCCTGAACACGAGTCACACTAGCACAAAGGAGGGATTGGCAGACACTGGGTGCTGCTAGGGGAAGGAGTGGAGGAGGGAGGAGGGAGAGAGTAATGTGGCAAGACAATGGGTACCTGGTCGACTATCGGGGTGGAGAGGGCCAGCTAGAAGCCCAAACTTCACCTACATGCAGCCTAATAATGGAGCAAATCCTCACTTGTACCTCACGACACTAAGGAAAAAAAAAAGAATGCTCAGAAAGTTCATCCACCCACTGTGGACTTCTAGTGGAAGAGCTTAATCCTGTAGAAATTTCAAATTTCATTAACAAAGCAAATTTACTAGATCATTTGTTTTTATTTTAACGGAACTATGAGTAGATATGGACTTTACTTAAAATTAAATGATTTTCCTGGTCTATATCTGCAAGATTAGCTAAAATATTAGATCAAATCCTAGGTTGATGAGTGAAACTCTCTTTAACTTGTGTTCGAAGTAACTGCACTTTAAAAAATGCTTCGGATGACAGCTGTGATGGATTAAACCTGGAAACAAGACAGAAATTGGTACTACATTTGATAGAGAGTAGATGAATCATGTTAGGGTTAATATTCTGACAGCAAAACACTTGTGTTTAAACTTCTGAATGGATATAGATGGGTCAGTCTATTCAGACATCCTGGCAAGGGTGAATTTAGGATCCTGGTATGGTGTTGGTTTGGGAGAAGCATAATTTTCAAGGAAGTAATCACAAAGCAGGGTGTTGACAGCTTTGAGTTCAGATTTCAGATTCTCTCTGTAATATCACATAAATCACTCAATTTCTCCTAGATCTTTTTTGCTACCTGTAAAATATGACTCACTGTTTTGTTTTTTTTTTTCACGCACATCTCACTGTAGTTCTCACTCAAATATTCTACTTCACATTTTATGGATTAGGAAATAATTAAAAATATTTCTTGCCAAATTATATCTATCAGAAGGACACATACTTTTTTTTTTCTAGAAAATTCTCTACTTTCTGTGCCTATCAGAAAAGCGAGGAAGCCTTAGACTAGTTAACTCCTACAAACAACGTGAAGTATGAGTTCAGTGTAGCTGTGAACCAAATTCCGTTACGGGAGTCAGACATTAGTGTTGCTATTCACTTGGCTCTGATCATTTCTGTGAGCAAGGGGAAAATCTGACTTTTGCACAGTCATTCTACTCTGTGGGTTTATAATTTTGGCTGACAAGTAGAGAGGTAAATTGACAACGACTTGCCAGCTAAGAATGCTGTGTATGTCTACCACCATAGGAAGCCAGAATTTTGTCATTTAGCATGATGTCTTTTTTAGCTTTCCTTATTCAAGTTTCCAACTTTAAAAAAGGGCAAATTTCAGGTTTTTTTTAAATGAAAAAGTCATTTAAAAGGTAGGGCAGTTTGTTGGCCCTAGTTATTCCTGGGGGGAAGACCTTGATGGGACTGTGTATTAAACTATTGTCAAGGATGGCATCAGGCATAAAAAGAAGACTCCTTCATCATCAGTAAGCATTGAGCTTGCATGGACTAGGTGAGAGATATGTGGCCAGAGAGTGGGGCTGTGAAATGTTTAAGGCCTTCTAGGGAGCCAGTGTAGCACTGCAGTGAAGGGGCTGCTTTGGGAATTAGGTAGGCCTAGAAGGGAATCCTGTCTCGGCACTTGCTGTAGATGCAACTTTGAACAAATGACTTAACTTGTTAAGTCTAAGTGAGCACATCTGAAAAATGGGAGCATTATCACCAACCTGCCTTTTAAGTTTGTTGTGAGGATTACATGGCGAGGTCTGGCATGTAGCCTATGTTCACCCTTCTAGGCAACTCTCTCGTCAGCATTTCTTTTCTGGTACCATTTGTAAGCAACAGTTAAAAATCTCTGATGTCCTTTGGTCTAGGAAAGGATTTTGAATTGTCGTTTACATTTTGATATAATTAAATTTAATTTCCTTCTCCCTCTGTATATAACTTGAGTTCTAACTTAAGTTTAGACACAGCACATGCTATAACTTGGTCATTTCTGGAAGATGAGGTGGGGACCCCATGGGAGTCAGCTGCATGAGATGTTGAGTTGGATCTCATCCTAAAAGAAGTTAGAAATCAGGTGGTCAGGTTTGGCCCCACAGCAGTGTCCAGGGGCAGAGGAGAGAACTGATTCTGAGTGTAGCAATATGTTAGTCCCTCAGGTTACTGGATACCGTCTGACCCTGGATTCACTGCCCTTGGACAAACCTGAGGCCTGAGTGACAGGTGACTGCCCAGAGGGGTATGAATAAGATCCCCATAGGGGTTTTATTAAAGATCTTGTTTGGACAACGAGTACGCATGTTATTTGGTACCATTGGTTTCAACAGTGTTGACAGTATGAGGGATGGTGCCTATGACTTTACTGTAATTTTCCAGTAATGGTGAATAACACTGTTGGTATTAGCAGTAATGGGAGACAGCAATCTCTGTGCATTAACATCAAGCATTCTATGATTTGGACCAAATTATATTTGGCCTCAGCAGCCTTGATGGCCTCTTTTGTAAACTTTTGTTGTGGTACTTTTCCTGACTGTAGAGCATTAAGGATAGCCACAATTTTTTTTTGCCACCCATCTCACTAAGAAGTAAAGCCTGTTTCTCTTTTCTTTGAATCTGTATTACTTCTATGACTTGCTTTGACCGATGGAATGCAGCAGAATTTTTTTTTTTTTTTTGGATGTGGCAGAAATGTTGCTATGTGACTGAACTTCAGAGGCTAGACTTCAGGAGTTCTACATGTCTAACTTCGCTGCTTGGAACACTCCTTCTTGGAATCCAGACCCCATGCTGTGAGGAAGCTCAAGCAGCCACTTGGAGAGTAGAACTGGGGCTCCTAGCTGACAGCCAGCAACAGTTGCTAGGCATGAATGGGGCCATTTTGAACTGGATTATCCCAGTATTCTAGATGACATCACTGAAGTAGAAGAAACATCTGGTCAAGCCATGGAATCATTGAGAGTAACAAATTTTTGATGTTTTAAGCTGTGCAAATTTGTGGTGGCTTATTGCACAGGAATAGATGACCAAAAATAGCTATAGTAGTGCAGGAGATAATGCCCAAGAGCTGGAACAGAAAAGGAGGAAAATAGCAGATCCTATGGTCCATAGGACTAGATAAGAGAGCACACCTGAGATGCCTTAAGAGGGCTCCCAGAACTATAAGAAAAAAACTTTTCTGGAGGAGGGGAAGTGGAGTCCTTATTTATAAGAAGGAGATAGCAATACCAATTTCTTAGGGTTGTGATGCAGATTAAGTGGCATAAAGTATATGAAATAAATAGAGCATTTTGCTCACATATTCTCAGTAATTATAACTATCATTGTTATCCTTACCTTATCTGAAGCTAGCCCACTAATTTGACACAATAAAAAACAGTCACATTAATTTGTACACATTTTATTTCCATAACTAGTTCAAAGTTCTCTAAGGGAAGGGACTGTAGCTTATGCTTTTGTGTGTGATGTCAGCTCTGAATAAATATTTGTTTGTTGATTGGCTAGAAATGGGGCAGAATATATCATATTTCTTTTAGGATTTTTAGTCTCATTCAAATTAGGCCCATGTGTCAGTTTGCAATCTTAGCTAAATTTCTAAAGTCAAAAGATAAAAACTGCCTGAACTTTAGGTAACATGGGAACTTATTGGTAGGATACATGGATGTTTCATGCATATATTTTGGATGATAGTGTGAAGCCAGGCATCCTATTGTCAAGAAGACTTGTCTATTATTTGATTGTCCTTAGCAGAATCAGCTACACACCTATTGTGAGCTCCAAGATGCTTGTCTCTGGAGATATAAACAGCTTTGTTCAGTCAAGATAAGGCACCAAAACAGACCCATAGTTACTGGAAGAACTGCCTCATCAGGCTTTGTGGAGCTGAATGCTTATAAGTAGTCATAAAGTTAACACGTGATTGGCTCTTCCAAGCTCTGCTGTTTACCCATTGGCCGTTGCCCTCTGTGCCATACATGTAAGCAGTCACTAGGGTCTCCTTGGCCAATCAGCTGAATGGATTCCTAGCACTGTTCTGCTGTCAGTCAGCTGGGCAAGTATGTAGTCTTGGTCCATTATGGCAACAGCAGGAGTGTGTGTGTGTGTGTGTACGCATACGTGTATGAATGCAAGTGTTAAGCATAACAAGGTTCTCTGTCCAGTATAGCCCTCTCTAACTTTTTAAAGGATCTGGTCACTTACATCTATTCACAGGTGATTAAATTCCATGTGTGTTGTATTGAACAGCTGGAATTTTATCACTTTCAGGAGGAACAATCAATGTTTTTAAACGTCAATTTATACAAAGCAACTAAAGTCTCCTCCAATATATTCTGTTTATCACTAGGGGTTCCTGCTCTATGAAGAAGAACGAAAAGACTTGGTAAACAGTTTCCCTAAGAATAATGTGTGAAGTGATTAGCTGTGGTTCTTGACATACTTAGGATAGAAAAGAGTAAATTGTGTAAAGAATTTGGAGCTAGAAATCTTCCTGTGAAATTCAGGTTAAAGGTTGGTTTTATATTTAGACAGTGTCCCTCTTCCAGAAGATTAAAGCCGGGCTGACTGTATAAATTTAATTGCTAATTATTTATGTGGTATAATTTGGGAGGCACCCAGAAAAATTCTCTGCTTCGACATAGTTTTTTTTTTTTAAATCCAAATGATACAGGCTTTGAAATTCCATCATTAGAGAGATTTATTCTTTTAGGTTAAGTATTGCCTCCTTAACTAGTCCTCTTTGTAGGAAGTAGACAATTCGGGAGGTGTGGTGTGTGTGTGTGTGTGTGTGTGTGTGTGTGTGTGTGTGTGTGTGTTTGTAGTAGTCTCAGAGTTATAGCTATAGACCATTGTATACCTAGAGAGAAGGTTGGAGATAGGCTGGGTAGGAAACATTTGTAAGACATATTCAAAATTTTGTACAGGGTCATATCTTAGCCAGGACTTTTTTTGTGGGGGGAGTGATAGCCTTAGAATTCTTGATGTAAGATAGATAATTTCTTTTTCTCAGTGATATTTTAAAACCCAGGTAATGATTCTGATTGGCCTAGCTGTTACCATATGCAACCCTTGGGGCCAATCACTGACCACATGTTAACACTTGTGCTTGGTCAAGTTAGGCCACATATTCCAGATACCCTGAAACAGGGGTAGATGGTACATTGTGTGGTAGGTTCATCAGAACCATGTGGAATCAGGGAAGAGAGTTTCCCAGAGGCAGATGGGGTTGTTATCTTTGCTAGAAAAAGGAATATAGGAAAAGTCCTCGGAAGACACAAACAACACTAACCACTGGACTCTCCTGGGTCAAAATAATCTCCACTTTGAATTTTTATGGTGTAAAATAACTCACTCTAACCTGAAGGGCATAGGCATTGCATGAAAGTTACATGTTTGGGATATGTGTACCCCCGAGGAAGAGGTGATTCTGAAACCTTGTCTTTCCTTTTGAAATGAAATAGATCAACACAAAATAGATGCATGTGGTTATGCGACACTATCACACACATGGATCATTCATGAATGTGCTAATGATGAGACTAAGATGTTTCATAGTTCTGTACCAAAGGAGCTCTGCAGGAGACCCTTACTCCATTGCAAGAGAAAATGAAGCTTTCCCTCTGACCTTGCTGGAACATCTCCAGGTAAAGTTTCTCTAGCTGTTCCAGGGCACCATACATGTGCCCAGGTCCTTCTGCCTCATGGGCACGTGGCTTTCGCTCACTGGGGGTAGGTGATTCTAAGAACAGCATATCTTCTGTTTTCTCTTCCTCTATATTGCATCTATGTCTGAATTCAATGGATATGGGTTGGAAGCTATAAAGAAACACTGAACATATTGACTCTGAAAATAACAGTAGGGCATACGTGTCACTGCTTTGGGGACTCTTCGCACAGCATGTAACATAAAAAGGGAGTGGGACCATAAGAAAGGGATTGGCAGTAGTGGGAAACTGCCAGGGGAGGGGGAATGGGATTGGCAGTTGAGGGAAACTGCTAGGGGAGGGAGGGGCACACCTCATCAACAGGGGTACCTGCATAATGAACATTTGTATGCCTAACCCTGAATTGTACCTGACATCTTTAAAATAAAAGAAAAAGAAAAAGAAAAAAGAGAGTGGGAGAATGTGGCAGATGCCTTTGGAGCCCATGTCACGTCCCCATGGCTCATCTCCAGTTTCAGCTGCAGCTGTGGCAGGTGGCTCTAGTGAATACAGACTCACTCTGTGTATTTCTCTGTCTGTCGTAGGTCTTCTCTGATTTTCTAGAAACCCTCTTGGCCCATGTGCGATTGCACCCCAGAAAATGCAGGGGAGCCAGTGCTCTCAGGAGCAACCCTCAAGCAGTGAGCATTGAGAGCCCATGCCTAAAGACTCCAGCCGCCCATCCTCCAGATGGGGATCATTGGAGCCATCCTGTGTGGCTCCTGGTTGAACCATGCCCTGTTTCTTACCATGATGACCTGGATAACACATCTTTATATTTTCTTTTCATCTGTCCTCATTTCACTCTCTCATTCATTTACTTCAGATTCCTGCATCACTTCCCCTATACACCACCTGCACCCAAGTCCTTGCCTCAAGCTCTGCTTTCAGGGGAATCTCCCCTAAGATAGCTAGCTTTACTTACTCTTCAACAGAACAACACTGTCAGCTTGGGTGCTTCCTGCTGGCCTTGGCTGGAGAAAGAATGTGTGATGCCCAGTAGAAACAACAAGATGCCTAATGAATGCAGCAACAGACAGCCGAAAGGACCAGGAGGTGAAGGTGAAGGTGGAACTTGAGGCTGACATGGTATGTGTAGGCCAATGGGCTGGAGTATCTATGAGTACATGTAAGACACCCCGGAGGGCTTCATGAGTACTTGGTAGCAACTTTGCTGCATGCTGGGATTCTGCAATGTCAGGAATGGGTAAGAGCCAGTGAAACACTAGTGATGCAGAAAATTTGGAATTGTCAGAACGTGTGTGGTTGTGAAGACAACGACAAATGGCAGCGATTAAAATATCCTAGGAAGAGCTCATTGGTTCTCAACCGTTGGTGCACATGAGAATCACCTGGGAAAACTTTTCAAAATACAGATGGCCTCAAAGTGCCATCTCTAGAGGTTCAGCCATGTGTATTTGTATTTTGAAAAAATTCTGCAGTGGATGCTGATGCCCAATAAAATTTGAGAACTTCTGTACAAAAGTGAGACAGAAATAAAGCCAGAGACAGAAGTTGGGGGAGGCATTAACACTTAAGAAGTGGGTAGAGGGCTGGGCATGGTGGCATGAGCCTATAGTCCCAGCACTTTGGGAGGCTCAGGCAGGATTCCTTGAGCCCAGGAGTTTGAGGCCAGCCTAGGCAACATAGTGAGATCTTGTCTCTACAAAAAATAAAAAAAATCAGCCAGATGTGGCAGTACTTGCCTTTAGTCCCAGCTACTAGAGAAGCTGAAGTGGAAGGATCACCTGAGCCCAGGAGGTTGATGCTGTGGTGAGCCATGATCATACCATTGCATTCCAGCCTGGGTGGCAGAGTGAGACCTTGACCTCCCCACTCCCTCCATCCCCCCCAAAAGGCAGAGAAAGTTGTCTGATGGTGAAGGTAAAGGGCGTCAATCAGAAAGGTAGGACAGGAACGCCTCTAGGAGTGAAGTAAGACTCATAAGGGAGAGACTGAAAAGGATGTTGGTAGGGGCAGTTTCAGGGAAACAGTGGGGGCAGATGTCAGATGACAGCAGATTAAGAAATGAATTCCCTTTTCTCTGCATCCTCGCTAGCGTCTGTTGTTTTTTGTTTTATTAATGATGGCCATTCTCAATGTGGTTTTGATTTGCATTTCTCTGATGATTAGTGAGGCTGAGCATTTCTTCATGTGTCTGTTGGCTGTTCATCTGTCTTTTGAGAAGTGTCTATTCATGTCTTTTGCCCACTTTTTAATGGGGCTTTTTGTTTTTTTCCTTTCAGTGTGTTGGAGTTCCTTGTAGATCCTGGATGTTTTAGGGCCTTTGTCAGATATGCAGTTGGTCATTGTAGGTGGATTAAGTGTTCGGTAACCCAGATGTCTATTTTTTTAAAAAAAGAAATTAATTCAAGAGGAAAAGGACAGGAGTGTGCTATACCAAGTTCACCTGGCTCACAGATCAAATCCTGTCTCCCACCAAATCACAGGCACTCTGTAGAATAGTTCATACGATGCTATGCTAGTGTACATATAACCTGGGGTTAGTGCAACCCCCAGTACTAGGGAGGCTCGTTTGTGCTACCTCTAGAAAAGTACCTGTGAGAATCGCTAGCAGATAAAAATCTCCAAGAAGGGAAGAAGGGAAAAAAAAAACCCCTAAAAAAATCAAAGCATTTCAGAACAATGAACCCAAAAAGTGGGACTGTATTTTGATGTTTTAAAATGCGAGCTGTCCACATAGCACCCTTCACCTCTTGGATGGCGTGCAGGCTGTCAGTCTCCAGCATCAGCCTCATGGGAGGCTGCAGCCCCTGGGAGCCAGAAATCTCTTTCCGAAGCTTCCCCTCGGTCACATTTGTCTTGCACTGAGGCACTGCATCCTCTAGATGGCGATACATCTCCAAAGAACCGCAAGACTTCCCCGCTGGCTTTAGGTCCCTTGGAAAATTGCTTTCTCGGTAGAGAAAAATGAGAGGCATTTCTTCAGAATTGACTGGAAGCCGCTGAGAAAGCTCTTCCTTGCCTCTCAGTTCTTGAAAGGCCTTTGAAACACTGGCAAGAGTCCAGTGTTTGGAATATTGAAATCTCATCGAGAAAGGCGCTGCTGCATTCCTGAGTACCCTGGGGCTGGGATCTGACAGAAGGAAAGAGCTTCCAGGACAGGCTTCTGCTCCGCAGGGACCATCTCTCCCCAGACTCTAATGCCTACGAGTTTTTACCCTTCTTAATAGGGAACGGCTGTTCATTTTCCACAGGAGAGCTAATGCTAATATGAGCCGATCTTTTTAGTTTTGTTTGTTGTTTCCCTTGCTGGGCTTTGATTCTAGAGCTTGAGCTCCTAACCACTCTGCCATATTACCTCAAGGACAATGTCTGAAAGCACACTCAGACCTCTGGGAAAGGATCTCTGTGATGGGTCAGGGATCAGCAAAGAGTCTCCAGGGAGAGTGGCCCAGGACATGAGAGGATGAGGTATCCGGGGGCTCAGGTGGTCTGAAGGGTGTGTGAGGGCACCCCCGAAAGCCAAGATGTGTGCGGGTGCCAAGGCAAGAACAGATGACTGTTCTTCCCAGTGCTGCCAAGGGTAGCACTGTGATTTGGGTACTGGGCGGTTAAGCAATAAATACCTTCAGACTTTTTATTTTGAGAGTCAACGACTTCCTTGACAGCTTAAAGCCGTAAGCAGATCTGATCTGGAAACGGAATTGACAGTCACTGGCCTGATGTGTCTCTGGGTAGAAGCAGATTGGGTTTCTGATTGTCAGAGAAAGGTGTCCCCTGATACATGAGTCAGGAGGGACGGGGTCAGGCTTGGTGCAGATGTCTCTACTGTGAACTTCTTACAAAGTGTTACCCGGATGAATGCTTGGGTTTTCCTTTGGAAAACACAGCTAATGGCACTGAGGTCATTTTTCCTGGCCTTTCCCCAGTTTGCCTTTAGAATGACTTAAAATGTTAAAAAGAAGGTGACCGTTCACTGATTCTGTGCTTGCTGTGTCAGGCCTGACAATGAGCCATTTACATGCACTGTCTCATACAGCTCTCCCACATTCCTATGAAATGTCTCTATTCTACAGATGAGAAAAATGAGGCTCACAGTGGTAAAGTAACTTACTCAAGGACACTCGGGAACGAAGTGACAGAGCCCTGGCCTCTCTTACTCTGAGGCCTTTCTCTTACACCCTCTCTTAGGCAGAATCTTCCTTCTCTGCCTAGAATTGGGATCATTATCTAAGGCAGAAGCAGAGATAGACAATGGTTACTGGAACTCACAAGTCACAGTCTCCTCTGTGCCTCCCCAGAGCAGATAAGATTCATCCTGCAAGAAAGTCAGTGAGATATAAAGTCTAGAACTGTCAGACCTGAGGAATGACATTTCTGCTCCCTGGCTGTGACTATGGGACAGAGATTTGTGAGCCAGGAGGCAGATTCTGTGCTTCTGGAGTGAAATCCTGAGGTCGAGGTCGTCGCCTGCTTTGAGTCCTTTGCCTGGCTATGTGGCTGTTATTAACTCTATTAGTACCTTCATCAACTGGACGTATTTAACAGTGACAGTAGTACTGATGAAACCTTGATGGCAGCAGGGGGTGATAGTTGATGGGCAGCTTAATCCTGGTGATCAATGATTTGACTGATGTTGCAGCCACAACTGCCTCTCCCACCCCGAATCCTTGAGTGTTCTTACTATAGTATCGAAATCCATCCTTAAAATGCTGTCAATACCTTGCTATTTTCCCTTTCCGCCGAGGATCCTGAAATGCTCCGCATATGTTCCTCCCACTGAAAGATAGAAGGCTGGTGTTAGTTTATTCCCATTTACAAGATGGATCTTCTTAAGAACAAATTAGAAGCTGAGCTGTGTCTCTGCACAATGGCCACCTTTCATATACACTGTTTCTCTCCAGAGATGTAAGAACATACAGAAATACAAAGTCTTATTTATGGAAACATAGAGGAAAACATTTGAACATACACTTTTATCAGTGCAGTGTTTTCCTGCTTAGCATTAATCCTTTGGTTCATTTTTATTCATGAAATAGAAACACATACCCATGCTGGCAAAGAAAGAAAATTAAAACCTTGTCAATCAAAACTTATTTGATTATGTAAATGGTTTTATCTAAATGTCTTTTTCTGCCTCTCAGCCTGATTTTTTCCTCTCCATATACTTTTAAGAAAAAATTGTGTTTCTTTAACCCATCAAATAATACTTATTAAGTGTTTTTTTCTGCATATTCAAGGCTCTTGTAGCAGATACAGATTTGTATAAATTTTCCCTCCATAAAAACGCTTACAATTTAGATGGGGCGAAACTTGCCTATTATGTCAATGTCAATGGACAGTCATAACCTCGATTGTTAGTTGTGATAGATAAGAGACACAAATAGGTCCTCTAGAGCTTCACAGGAAGGAAACATCGTGAGTGGACTGTTTAGAGTTGGGTTACAGGATGGGGAGTCATGCGTTCATCCATTCCACAAATATTTGTTGTGCCAGCCGCTGAGCAGCGTGCTGAGGCTGTGGAGATGGATTAGAAAATCTCTTTCAGGAACTCATGATAGTGGAAAAATAGATGAATAGATAGCTGACTGTAACCCAGGCCAAGATGATTGGAAAAGTCTGAACAGTTTGCGCACAAAGTCTGGCGTAAGGGGAGAAAAATGGAGGTGAGTGGGGCTGAAACCCCACCTCCATCCTGTCTTCTGGGGAAGACATGAGAACTACAGGGACTTCTGTCACCAGAGGGGGAGCCATTTTGCAAATCTCGCCAAGGCACCAGATGTGCTAGTGGCTGCCCTGTGTGATCCTTTTTCCCCCCCCATTTTAAAGTGTATTTTAAAAATTCACACACAGTAAAATTCCCTGTTTTTGGTGCACAGTTCTGTGAGTTTTGGCAAATGCATAGAGTCCTGTAAGCACCACCCAAATCATGAAACAGAATAGTTCCATCCTCCTCTTAAAAAAAATTCCCTTTTCAGGGGTGGGGTTGGCAGTAGTGGGAAACTGCCAGGGTTTGGGGAGAGGCCTTTTGAGTCTGGCCTCTCACGTAGCATAATGTATTTGCGATTCATCCATGTTATTGCATTATTGATTATTTTCTCCTTTCTGTTGCTGAATAATATTCCATTGAATGGATGTACCACAGTTTATTTATCCATTTCCAAGTTGAGGGACTTTCTGTTTTTTTTCATTTTTGGTGATTGTACATATAGCTGCTATAAACATTTGCTTTTTTTTTTGTGAACATAGATTTTCATTTTATTCGTTTTTAAAAAAAATTTAGCCATTCTAATAGTTGGGTATCCCATCGTGGTTTCAATTTATATTTCCCTAATGACTAATTATATTAAATACATTTCATAGGCTTGTTTGCTATTTCTGTATCTTCTTGGTAAAGTACCTGTTGAAATCTTTGCCTTTTTAAAAAATTGGATTTACTTGATTGCTTTTGAGATTTGAAAGTTCTTTATATTTTCTTAATACAAGTTCTTTGTCAGACATGCAATTTATACATATTTTCTCCAAGTCTATGGCTTGTCTTTTCTAGCTGTGTCTTTCATAGAGCAAAATTTAACATTTTGATGAGATCCATCTTATCATTTTTTTCCTCACTTATTGATTGCTCCTTTGGTGTTCTATCTAAGAACTCTAATTCAAGTTTACAGAAATTTTTCTCCTATGTTTTCTTCTAGAAGTTTTACAGTTTTAGGTTTTATATTTAGATCTATTATCCATTTTGAGTTAATTTTTGTATATGGTACAAGGTGTGGATTGAAGCACATTTTGTGTGTGTGTGTGCATATGGATGCCCAACTGTTCCTGCACCATTTGTTGAAAAAGACTATCCTCTCTTATTAAACTGCTTTCGCTTTTTTGTGAAAATCATTGGCCATGTTTATGTGGGCCTATTTCTGGGCATTCTGCTTTGTTCCATTGATTTAGGTATCTATACTTTCTCCATTGTAGTGTAGTAAGTCCTAAGACGAGACACTGAGTAAGAGGGAGCATTTGGGAGAGGACTTGGGAAAGCCAGGACGGGCTAGAGACTTTCCAAGGAGCATCACCTTTAAGCCGAGATCTCTATTGGATAAAAGTGAGACAGAAGAGGATGGGAGGATGCTATAGGTCACTCCTGGCCTTGGGAACATTATGGGCAAAGGCTAGAAGGAAAGCCAGAAGTGGGGTGGGGGCAACTGTATGATTCACAGTATGGTTGAAGTAGAGTGTTGGAGACAGGTTGGAGACCAACCACGGCAGGGTCTGGTCAAGAGAGGTGTCGATTTGATCCCGAGGGTAGGGTGGATGTGATCATTTCAGAGGAGGACATTTAAGTAAGTCAACAGGAAGGACAAAAATACCACATGCAGAATTTCTCGCGTCATTATTCAATCAGGGCATCTTCCCTACGTCTAAAAGAGGGAGTTTGGCTTTTCAAAAACAGCAGACTGCAGGCCTTGCTGCCCAGTTACCTCCCCGACGGAATAGCCCACTCAGATCAGGACCGACACCACCCTGTTTGAAAATAAATACCTGTGTGAGCTGAAACCTATTCTTAAGCTTTCCTTTTGCTCTGGCTGCGTAGCAAGGCCTTGGTGCGTGTCGGTGCACTGCCCGGGACAGATCAGCAGGTGGCAGCAAAACCAAGGCTCAGCGAAAGGAAGCCGCCCAGTTCACTGCCTTCAAGTCAGAGCCGCTTTAATATTGCAGCAATTTTAGTGCTTGCCTAAAAGCAGGCTTGTTTTTTTCTCTCCCCCCCACCCACCCTGGACATCATATTGTCTAAATCTTTTGGAAGTAAACCTGCCAAATAGAGTGTGACGTGTTTCCTTAATCATTTGGGCCACATTTTCCTTTCTGAATGGGTGTTGGTTTCAGTGGGGGCGTTTTCTGTGGCTGTGGATAATTGAGAAGATGGTGCTGTTAGCTGAAGAAATAGCCAAGCACGTGGCAGGAAGTGAAATAAGGACAAGTGCAGAAGAATCCCCAGAGGCAGGCAGCTGGGGACAAAAGAAAGGCTGCGAGGACAGGGTGGCAAACCGGGTGCCCACCTCAGCATGATTGCTGAGACACATCTCAACCAGGTAAGCCTCTTCCTAAGAAAATCCCCCGCCCCCCACTCCTGACTTCCAGAATTCCTCCATAGAGGATGACGATTTTTTTCAGAGTTCAAAGGTCACTTCCCCGGGGAGCCGTCCTGTTCCTTCCCTTTCCTAGTACCCTACTGAACCTTTGTGAGCTCCCAGCACCTTGCAACTTTCCTTCATGGTACTTTTCAAAGTAATTATATGACTGTGTGATGATATGTTTGGCATCTCTCTCCTCCACTAAATGGCAAACCCCACGAAGGCAGGGATAGTTTTGCTTTTCCTAATTCTGTATCCATAGGTTTGGCTTAGCTCCTGGCGCAGCTATGGCACAATTCCTTGTTGACGAATTCCATGATGATATAAACAGAAGAGGATATTTAAGAGAGAGCCAGATGGTCTGGGTGGAAATCCGGTGTCTGTTCCTGACCCACTGTGCGCACTTGGGTGTGTTGCTTAAACTCCCCTCGTTTCAGTTTTCTCATCTGTAATATAGGGAAAATACCTATCTCGTAGGATGGGCATGAGTATACGATGAAATCATCTACATAAAGTATTTAGCACAGTGTTTGAAACTGAGTAAGTGCTTGGAACGTGGCACTTTAATTTTTGTGGTGGAGCCTTCATAGGCAATTTGCCCAAGGAAACAGCACTGACTTGATTTCATAAGATGAACTGACTAATATGAGATCTTGTCATACAGTTTTGATAGGAGGGAGGAAGAGAGAGTTGCTGGAGGCAATGGTTCTGCCACTGTTGCTGTTGAAATGAGTGACTTGGAAGTCCTAAAATTGTTAAAAAGTTCTGCACTTGGGTGGTGTGTGGGAAAATGCTGCTCTGAGTCAGAATAAATAATAAGCTGACTAGGCGAAGCCATATCCTGGTTTAAAAAAGGAACGCAGTGGAATCATTGATACGGGTGTCAAGAATGGAAGACTGAGCAAAGCAATCAGACATTTAAACTCCATCAAGACAGTGTTCAGTTCTGCACTCACAATGGCAAGAGTGGTGAGGTTACAGGAAACGGCTAAAGACATGGTGAGCGCTGATTGGTGCTCCTTTCTCAAGAAATGCTTTCAGACTATTGCATACATGTTTCACATGACTTTAAAAAGTGGACTTTTTTTTTTTTTTTTGAGAAAGCAGGATTTATTGAGAGGACAGAAAAGCTCCCATAGTGGGAGGGGACCTGAGGGGATTGCCCAAAAAGCAGATCTTTTGAAAGTGCTTTTAGAGCCGGGCTCGGTGGCTCAGCCTGTAATCCCAGCACTTTGGGAGGCTGAGGTGAGTGGATTGCCTGAGCCCGTGGGTTGGAGACCCTCCTGGGCAACTTGGCAAGACCTCATCTCTACAATAAATTCAAAAAATTAGCTGGGCGTGGTAGCGCACGCCTGTAGTTCCAGCTACGTGGAAGGCTGAGGCGGAAGGATCGCCGGAGCCCAGCAGGTCGAGGCTGCGGTGGCCGGGAGCGGCCACTGCACTCCAGTTGGGGCGACAGAGTGAGACTCCAACTCAAAAAAAAAAAAAGAAAGTGCTTTTAAATGTTTGAAATATTCAAACTAGCCAAAAAAGTGGAAACAAGCCTATCATCCATCAGTCGATGAATGGATGAACAGGATCTAGTATCTCCATATAATGGTATTTTATTCAGGCATGAAAGAAATGACGTTCTAATACACTCTATCACATGGGCGA
>CAUYQG010249564.1:0-23693 GCA_963574415.1 Tarsius wallacei
GCCCTCCGGCCCCGCCCTCCGGCCCCGCCCTCCGGCCCCGCCCTCCGGCCCCGCCCTCCGGCCCCGCCCTCCGGCCCCGCCCTCCGGCCCCGCCCTCCGGCCCCGCCCTCCGGCCCCGCCCCCTCGCGGGCGCGTCTTCCTGGGAAACCGGCCCGGGCGGCCTCGAACCGCGGTCTCTGGGCTCCCGTCTGCTGCGCGAGGAAGGGCCGCGGCGGTCTGCGGGCCCGACCCCGGGGCTCGTCCCGGGCGAGCTCGGACGCACTGTGTCGGCTCCGCCCCACGGCCCTGGCTCTACGGCCTCTCCGACTGCAGAGGTCCCGGGTCACAGTGAATGCATGAATGAATGCATCCTCGCCGAGTGCGTGCGAGCTGCAGGTGACGCTGGACACTGAGGCGCGGGCACTGCACGCGACTTTGAGACTCTGCAGGCTTGCCTCGCTTATTTGTACGCCGTGGGGTGGTTATTTTTGGGTCGCATTTTTAGTATGTTTATCTTCGCCATTTTAGAGTCTAAAAGCTGTGAGATATGTAATCCTAGACACACATGTATGGAGGACAAAAATGCCTGCATGTGGCAGTGTTAAATGGCCATCCTCTCAGTTTTCTCTGAAATAGAAGTTATTTGGCTTGAAATTTGTGATTAATCCAGGTTAGCTGAGACTACACCAAGAACGACAGTGACAGAGAAATACCACTGTGTTACGGTAATGGAACAAGTTTTTGAAGAGCAAAGAGAGTTTGGTCCCAGCATGCCAGACTGTTTGAGCATTAAGGAGAAGAAAAGGAAACTATAAAGTGAGCCTCAAATTTGGCAACATTTTCTCGCCTTGAGGTCAGTGTTAAGTTGCTCTTTAACCTGTATCATGTACTCAGCACCAATTCCATCTCATCAAAATAATTTTCTTTGCTTCTTTCTGACTTTATGTCTTTATTTATTAAAAGACTGAAACCAATTCAAAACAAAACAAATTCCAAAGTTTCCCATTTATGAAAGATCTAAGTGTTCTTAAAATTATTCTGCCTTCTGTATTTATTTTAAAATAGTTCATTTGGATTAAGCAGAAAAACAGATAGTCTCAGAAATCCAAGAGCCTATCCTGACCAAGTGATTAAATTTCCCGAGTTCTGTTTTTTTCTACATGGTTGGGTTCGAAATTTAGAAAAAAATAAGACAATAATTTCAAGATGTCTTACACTAAAACCATTCTTGAGATTTCCCAGAGGGCCCCTGAAAAATCACACTTTAGAACAGGCATACCTTGGAGATAGATATATTGCAGGTTCGATTCCAGAAAACCTCAATAAAACAGGCCCTAGTAAAGCGAGTCACGCAAACTTTTTGGTTTCCCAGTGCACAGAAGTTAAAGGAGTGTAGTCCTTTAAGTGTGCATTAGCATGTGTCTAAAAAATGGATACACCTTAGTTTAAGGATGACGTATCACTAACAAATGTACGCAATCACCCGAACCTTAGACAAGTCATATTTTTGCTGGTGGAGGGACTTAATTGCTGCTGACTGATCAGAGTGGTACCCGCTGAAGGTCAGGGTGGCTGTGACAATTTCTTAAACCAAGACAACAGTGATGTTTGCTACATTAGACTCGTCCTTTCACGAAAGATTTCCACGTGGCACATGGTGCTGTTTGATAGCATTTTCACGAGTGGATTTCATCTGGGAAAAAAATTTTTTTTGATCCATCCGTAAGAAGTCCTTGTTCATTCAAGTTTTATCACAAGACTGCAGCCATCAGTCACATCTTCAGGCTCTGACTCCAATTCGTGCGGTTGCCACATCTGCAGTCTCGAACCCTCAAAAGCATTCAGGAGGGTGGGAATCAACTTCCACACTCCTGTTCATGTTGGTGTTTTGACTACTTCCTTTTTTTTTTTCCTTTTAGTTGTCAAATGACCTTTTACTGAAATATATTTCGTTTTTGCTTAACTAGCGGGGCATTCCACTGCACCACTATTAATGTCATCTACACTGCAGCCCACAGACTAAGCAGTCCCCAGGATCTCCTTAATGGTTCCAGAGAGTTCTCTAGCTGAAAAGAGACCGGAGTCGCATTTGCCGGGCAATGCTGACAATCTCATCAAAAGTGATCCTCCCGCTGTGTTTGATGTTCTGCTTCCTTGTGTCTCTCGGTGGTTGCTTGAGGGCTCTGATGACCTGACCAGGGCAGAGGCTGAAGGTACCACCTCCACCTGGGCCTGTCTGTGCTGAACGGTCAGTTTCACTGTCATCCTCAGACCTTTCCAGTCACCGGTTGCCTTGGCGACGTCATCACCTTTTTTGGAGACAGACCCAGGGGACTTGAGGGCCAGTGCAGACGTGGCGCCCACCTCACCCCCGGTGCATCTCAGGTACACACAGGACTTGGATCTTGCTGGGGTCGAACTTGGGCGGCGGCGTGGAGGCGTCTGGTGTCTGATGAACCCAGATTTGGGATGACCGAAGAAGGTGGCACCTGGGCCTCCACCGGGCCAAAAACCGAAAGGGACGAATTCCTCTTCATCACAAATGTTCTTCGTGGCATCTAGGATGGTGAATCTTTTCCAGGAGGTTTTCCATGTACTTTGACCAGATCCCTAAGAAGAATCACTATCTATGGCAGCTCTCTAGGCTTACCCAACCTATCTCTTCAATAGTGACCTGTGGGTTGTGGAACGGATGCTGTGTCGGCAGGCATGAACACAGCAGCGCAAATCACCTTGTCCATCTCCCTCAGTTCTTGGGCGACCAAATGCGTTGCCAACGAGCAGTAATCTTTGGAAAGAAATCTTGTTTCCTGAGCGGTGGGTCTCAACAGTGGGCTTCCAAATGAGTAAACCATGCTGCGAACAGACATGCCACCCTCCAGGTTTTGATGTTCCATGGCTAGAACACAAGAAGAGTACGTTCAGCATCACCCTCAAGGGCCCTAAGATTTTGGAATGGTAACTGAGCATTCGCCTTCAAGTCACCAGCTGCCCTGGCCCCTCACGAGGGAGTCTGCCTATCCTTTGAAGCCAGGAATTTACTTTTCCTCTCTAGCTGCAAAAAGTCCAAGATGGCATCTTCTTCCAACTGAACGCTGTTTCGTCTACACTGAAAATCTGTTGTTTACATAGCGCAGCCACTTTTTTCAGTGACCTTGGCTGGATCTTCTGGGTAACTTTCTGCACTTTCATGTTACAGAGACGGCTTCTGTCCTTCAGCCTCAGGAACCAACCTCTGCCAGCCTCCAAATTTTCTTCTGTGGCTTCCTCGCTTCTGTCAGAAGGGAAGAAGAGAACTGAAGGGTTAGAGCCTTGCTCTCGATTCGGCTTTGGCTTAAGGGAATGTTGTGGCTGGTCGGATTTTCCATCCAGACCACTCAGCTTTCTCCTCATCAGCAAAAAGGCTGTTTTGCCTCCTGATTATGTGTGTTCCCTGGAGAAACGCATTTAAGAACATTCCCTTTGCATTCCCAACTTTGCTGTTTGGAACGGGAGGCTTACCAGTCGTCCTCTTTCCACTTTCGACATGCCTTCCTCACTAAGCTTAATCATTCCCAGCTTCTGATTAAAGTGAGAGATGTGAGTCTCCTTTCACTCCAACACTTAAGAGGCCACCGTGGGGTTAAATGGCTTGATTTCAACGCTGTCATATCTCAGGCAATAGGGAGGCCCGTGGAGACAGAGACCAAGTGGCCAAGAGTTGATGCAGTCATCAGAGCTCATGCAGTATTTATTGATCAAGTTCAGTCTTATATGGGCGAGGTTCATGGCGCCCCAAAATGATTTCAACAGTAATAGAGATCACTGACCACAGATCACTGTAGTCGATACAAATAAACTTGCTTAAGTGTTACCAGAATCCTTCAATTTGTAAAAAAAACGCATTATCTGCAAAGTACAATAAAGCGAAGCCCAATAAAATGAGGTATGCCCATACTTTTTAAAATTAGCAGTAAACATTTATTTCGAACGAATTTGCAGTTATCAGGAACACAACGGTGTGTTGCGGAAACACTAAGACTCCTTCTTCTGTGGGTTCAAAACATCTCACACTTACTACAATCAGGTCAAGGCCACAAGACACAGCCTGCCTGGAAGCTATACATTAAATGGTGTGTTTCACTTAGGGAATATAAAGCCAAGGTTGAGCCATGAGTACAGAGATAATCACTGGCTATTTGAATCAAATTAGATCTCACAAGGTGATCAACTTGACAGATAAGGAAAATGAAGCTCTTAGAGATGAAATGACCTTGCTGGGATTTCTGTACAGCCAGAAATGAAAGCCACCTTCCAATTCCAAGCCCCGCTTTCTCTTTACATTATGCTGTCGACACGTCTAATTAGGCAGAAAGGTACGTCATTAAATTCTTTCCACCAGTCTTCTCCCAAACAGAAAGAGTAGTCACTATGTGGCAAATGTATTAAATGCAGAGATTACGAAGACTGCAAGAAACAGGTTTTGTGCTTTGGTTTTTATTCTTACTGTCCCCAAATACTGGGGAATCCTAAAGTTGGTATTGTCACAAAAGACACCTGTAAAAAGTGGCTGCTGAGAGTGAGCTTTTCTGGGCTGGCTCCTTTAAGTGTATTTATTCTAGGTATTAGTACCAGCACACTTTAGAAAGAAAAGGTATCTGGGAATTTTTACCTGCCTTTAACTTACAATCTTCATAGAAAGCTATTTAAACAAAACTTCTTAGAGAGTAATGATCATTCATAGCACACAATTACAAATCACCTTATGCGTTTAATTTGAATTATCATAGCCTTATGTGTTCATCTTCAACTAAAATTCTTCATACTAAAATTGAGATTCTTAGGAAGTCTATAAAAATGTACACCAATCTTGAACAAATTTCTAGTAAGAGAGCAGTAATTATCTGAACCTCAATATTTGTACAAGTAGTTAAAAAGTGAGATTTTTTCATTATTCCTTCCTGACCTTTTTCCCAGAAATTTCAAATCTTTGAGAAAACATGTATGCAAAGTGTTCCACTGAAATATATCTTACAAAAATATCAATATTGACACATTTATCACCCAGTAACCTACTCATGGTAACAAATAAGCAAAACTCTGTTTTATTAAATGTACACATAAAAACGCAAGTGAGTTTTTATTTTTAATTTTTCAGTGTTTTGGAATTAAATTACATTTGGGTACTCACAATCTTTTTGGGTAGTAATTTTAACACTTTGCTAAAAAGACAGGGTATTTAAAGCTCCAATGAACCTGCATTTACATAATGCTACATTTACATAACTTTTGTAAAGTGCTTGTTGAAATTAGGTACTAAGTTTTTTGTTACCAAAAAAAAAAAAAAAAAAAGGGCAAATAATAAATCATGAGGCTCTACAAAATAGCTTAGAAAAACAAGTTTTCTATTTATTTAAAAATAAGTTTGTAGTTACTACATTGCAGGGACAGGAATTCTTACACATACATTCTAGTTTGTATAAAAGGATTCAAAGAATTATGCATCAAAACTAACATAGAAAGTGTCCACATAACAGTAAAGAAAGGTCCAATCAATATGTACAAAAAGAAAGGGCACTGCTATTCTGGTGTGAGACTGTTGTTTATAACATGATACTCCAAGGTCCAGAAGGAAAAAAAAACAAAACTTCAGTAAAGCTAAATAATTAATTTGTTTTTAAACTCTGTGTTACGTATTACATACAACAGATTTGCTTGTGTTTAAACATTGTTTTCTGTACAAAATAAGCATAATTTTAATTTGAAAATGTGTCAGTTTCACTTTAACCCTTTAGGTCAGTTACTTTTAAAAAATTGAGCTATGTTCTTTCTACCCATGTCTAAATATCCCGTGACAGTATTCAACAGTTTTCTTAAAGATCTTCCATAAGACCCCCATCTCTTGCAGTTTGAATATGGTCCAAAAATGTAACTTTGAGTTTTCTCATTCTATCGTGAAAAATTTCATTGTGACAAACTCAACCACACACACAAGCTTAAAAGTAGCCAGCAGGTGTGCATCTGCCACGTGTGTGTGTACTATATGCCATCTTGAACCTACTTTCTTAGCTCTTTGAATGTAGAAACTCAGCCGCTCAAGCACTATCATGTATTTGGTTTGTGCCATGTAAGGTTCATTTCCTGATAATTTTATCTGCATTAAAAAAAGTATTTCAACACAGAGCTATTAAATCTAAAAGAAGATATATTTATAGCTCATATTTTCTACTCATAGTTTTACTGTAGTGTGTACAGGGTTCATCTCTGGAGCGCCCCAAATGGTACTTACAGTCTTGTGACTCACTGTGACCTTCTCCTGGGTACTGTACATAGTTCACAATTTGGAGTGCTTTGCTCAGCATAATTCAGACCAAAATAGTTTCTTAGTAAATGTAGTATTTAGTTCAAATCACTTGGAAATTAGGGAATCTAAGGGAAAGTGCAAGGATGAAGTGAAGAAAGGTGTATCTTTCCACCTAACCCTAACTAAGCCACTGTTTCACCTGTTATGCTATAAATACTTTTTCAGTAAACAGGGGTAATCCACATTAAGATAAAAGTACTTCCCCTATTATGATATCTAAAATCATATTTTCTCCTGCATATTAAGGAGAACACCTAGGGTCCTTTAATCACTCAAGTATGTTGGTCCTTCCAACCTACTCAAAAGAAAATTTCAGGTGAGCAAGAACATTCAGAATAAATTTGTTTTCGTTAGAATACTGAAATTAAAATTGCTTCTAGCTGACATTTGAGAGAGAGGTGTGTGTATATGTATAGAATGGAATGTCAGAATTAAAGTAAACTGTTAACTGGAAAAACTAATATATCTTCTAAATCACGTATGAAAACATGTAAATGCTAACATCACTCAAGATAAAAATATTCAAATTTATCTGCCACCATGCCTGTTACTGCACTGCAGATAAGGGGCAGTTATGGAAGGTAACATACATGCCACACAAGAATATTTTCTCTGATCACTGTATCTTATGCCATTCATTTCCAAGTGATACTAAATTTAGTCAAGCCTATGTGTCAATCAGATGCAAGTTAATCAAGCTCATAAATATTCTATACAGTTATTCTAATTACACTTAAGGGGGAAGACAGTTTTGTAATAATACCAAGCAGTCTTTAAGTCTGTGAAGCTGGGCAACAGAAACAATTAAAATAAGGCCAACAACTCCTTCATTCACCCATACACGCATAAAACAGTCCAGCGCTGTAACAGCAGATCATAAGTGATAAAACTCAAGAAGCCATAGATCTGTTGCCCTTGGTGGCAAGACTGTGACCAGATGGAATGTTTCAACTAATGCCCACTTGCAACATTTAAATTTTGTGAGAATCCTCTGGGACTTGAGAATGTTGGAGCCGAGGAAAGCATTAGGGTTGGGAACTTAGAAATACATAAACTGGAGTACACTTTCCATGCATGTAACAAGTTATATTTCTGAACTTCCAGTCAATGTGAGAGTTTTTTTTTTATTGCTCACCAAAGACAACCGCCAGTATTTCCTTCTGGCCTATAAACAGTACACACACAGTGTTACTGTCTCAAAGAGGGTATTTCCTAAGTGATAAAACAAAAAGATGGTGATGACTTAAATTTCTTAATTCAACTTCTGCAATTTATAGAAGCTAAATTATAAAAATATAAAATATAAATATATCTGGTATTACTAATACATTTTTAAGAGTCTCAATTACAAAGAATCTGATCCGAGTCATTTTGCTTTACTAAGAAACCAGTGTCTAATAATGTCCAAACAGGGTCATAAATATACAGTGTCTTTAGAACAGGAATAATACATTTACTTAGTATAGGAAAGATGGCAAATACTCATTTCTTTGCTCAAGAGTTGGAACTAACCCATACACTCTAAGACTGTGTACGCTCTTCCTTTTTCTGTACACATCTCAAAACTGTACAATTTTTTTTTACAAAAATGAATTTTATAGTCTATCATTTTTTCTAACACAATGCAGATAACATCAGGAAATTACATATTTCAAATAGATTGCCTTCAAAAGCAACTAATTACTTTAATGACTTAAATTTCAAACATACACACTTATTTTCAATAATGGTGTAACTGAGACTCTTTGTACTATACAACCAAGCCATCCATTTCTGCATTATGAAGAGTTTCACTACTGAATTTCAATTATATAGTTAAATATATTTGTTAGAAAAAAATAAATATACAAAAAACCTGAAAAATTTGAAATCATTTTTCAATTGTAAAATCACAGCAATCCAGTCAAGATCTGGAAAATGGTTTACTTAATTTCACAGGAGAATTTCTGCACAACTAGTTACAAATAATCTAAAAAGCCCAAATGCTTCACTTTTCATTCTTCAAGACAGTTAAATGAGAGCTAACATTTATCCTTATCAGAAATAAGTAAAGAAATCATTGTGTGATGTATTTTGCCAAGGGTCAATCGCAGACTTTATTTTCTACATTAGGGTCATGCTGATACATGTTTTCCCCATCCTTGCTTTTTAAAAATGTAGTATCTGAAAATTTTGGTTACATTTTTGTACCATACCAGTCCTCAGAAAATACTACATCCTTTAAACTTTCTAAAAAATGGACAATAATTTTTAAACAATAGAAATGGTATTTATGTTGGTTTTTAAGGTATAAAATAACTAACTGTACCATAAACAAATAAATAACTGCTTTCCTTTTCCATAGCAGTACATATAGCAATACATTCTCCTAAGTCATATAGTTATCATTTACAATAGACAACTTAATTTTACTAATGATGCAAAAAATAATAGAATACAAGGCACAATCATTAAATGGAGTTTTTCTTTAGGGTGTATATTGACATACCAGCGTGATAAGGATACCGTAAAAAGTGCAGAAAAAACACAATGTGCAATGAGACCACTGTATAAAACATGATTGCATAAAAAGTGATTTGGCCTATTTTAACCTTTAATAATTGAAAATAACCAATCTTCCCCTTAAAATTAAACTATAAAGTATGACATTTTAAAATTATTTTTATTCTACCACTATCTAAAAAAATCCTGAAAAAAGAATTTATACCTGGGTAATAGTATATAAGTATGTGTTTGTATATATATTTAATTATACCCATATTTCAATATATACACATACACACACAGACACATTTCTTTGTAAGTCATTTTAGCCTATTAGATATGCCTAAAGTTTAGAAATGACATTAATCCAGATCAATAAGTAAACATCAAATCCCATACCTTTCTTCCTGTATTTTCCTTGAATCCTTTAACCACTTAAACATTTTCTCTAAAACATCTCTGTCAAAGGACCCACCAGTGCATTATTTTCTACTATTAGTACCAAAAAAAGATATAGCTCAGCATAACTCTTTAATAACTTGCTCTTTAGAATATATACCTTTTCCAATATTGAAAAGTGTATGCTGTCCTGACAGTCAAAAACAGGCTTTTTCCACTGCACTGATTCTCAGTCTTTGGCACAATAAACAGAGATTGAGTGATTGATATAAGAATCAAGGTCTGAAAAATTAGACAGTCAATGTTTTCCAATGTGGATATGTTTCCTTTTCATCAGTACATTTTCTCTTACGTTTGGCAGAAATGGAATAAAGCAAAAGCCCCCCTCTGGACATTTTTCAGATGACCTTTCTATAATAAAAATTAAACTTTTAAGGGTATCAGATGGTGGACATTTTACATGTATCTTTAGAGAAAACACACTTCTTAATTCACTGCTACTCTGTGTAACATCTGTCTTCCTAGGGGCATGACTTCTGTATCAACAGAAATGTACCTTGCTTGGTCAAAAATAATTCATTTTAACATGAAATGATCTATCACTAGGAATATTATGCTCCTTGAGAGTATAGCAGAACTGTCTTTTCCATAAATAAATCAGGAATTCATTATAGGTCCTCAATTTCTTTTGAACAGTGAATGAAGTGAATGTGGAAATGCATAACCTATCTAAGGGCAATAAATAGCAAACATTTAAAATATATATGTATATTTTTATATATATATTTATTTAAAGAAGTGAAGTGTCTTGTAAGTTTGTTTGTTTTTTTTTTGCAAATCAAATTATAACATTCCCCACCATAGCAGCAAGGAAGCAGAAGCCTTGGTTCTACTTAACCCTTAACTGTACCTGCTTTATGGACTTAGACGCAAAATCTTTTGGTTCGAGTTACCAACCAATTAAATTTGCCTTTGCTTTCTCAGTCAACTTTCGGACCCGTCCTCTGCTGGAAGTCCCGAAGGTCAAAGAGGTGTCTTCGAACAGCAGCTGCCTCTGCTCCTCTTCAGAGTCATCCTCATTGTAGAAAGCCGTCCTTCGACCCTGGTTTCTAGTTCTCATGTGGGGCTCGGAGCCTCTGAGTTCGTCAAACTCTTCCTCCTCATCCATGGGATCGTCTGTCTTTTTCCGGTTACTTCTCCTTAGCACTTTAACACTGGCAGGAACTAGGAGATCTGAATCTAGCTTTTGTGTCTTCATCTTCCTTTTGGGCTTTCTGCCTCCACGACTCTTTTTCTGTAACAAATCCTCCTTTATGATGTTCGTTTCAGAAAGAAAATTGCACGTGGAAGAAGGAGCCACCTCATCTCTGATGGGATGCGTGTTATTTTGTTCCAAATTTTCCGGCTTGACATACTGCAGCTTTTTGGGCTTCCTGCCCCGCTTCTTGTGTATGACTTCACTGCTGTTGGCACTGACTTCCACCTTGGGCTTCCGCCCAGGCCCCCTCTTTGCAAGTTTGGATGGCTGTCCTCCGTGGCCATTTACTTGAATGGCTCCTGGCACCAGAGCGTTATTCTTACACTCGCCTGCAAGGAAACAACAGTGTGCTTAAGACGTGAAACTACTGTGCTGTGTGTCCCTCAGAAAACCTGCTAATAAGACCACTGGTACACTTACATACGATGACGTAGGCCAAACTGCTTTAATCAAATGACACGAAGCACCTTAAAAAAGCTATCGGTTGAATGGCATTGTTCGTCTTCTAATGAAAACTCACAGAAGATGATTTTTAATGACCTCATAGTAGTGACGCTTAGAGAAAACTGTTACCTAGGCTAATGCTGCAACTGATGACAGAGATGGAATTAGCCAAGGTTTCTTACTCCTAATACCATTAATATACATTCTAATGTATGACAGTATCGCCTCCATTACACAAAATGACCATGTTTATTTGCATAGGTTAACTCATGAAACACATGGTTTTTCTGTATTCCTACCTTCAAGCAGCTCAATTATGGAAAGTCTCAGTATAAAAATCTATAAACTTTTACCTTGGTAATCTGAATAAACAAACAGATTACTCCTCTACTTTCCTCTAATCACTATCTCAAAAAGAAAGAACAAGAGAACCATCAAAACTGGAACAATTTCTTATCTGATCCCCTTTCACCGTTGACAGTAACTTCTTTGACACCAGAAAAGCATTTACAAACTGAGTGTTTCCTTACATTCCCCGAAAGTACAAAGGCTCCTCTCTGGCAATCCTCCTAGGAAAGGGGCTTGGGAGCACACCTGCTGGAATAATTTATTATTCTCTGTGAAAACGACCATGGCTTTGACATTCCTCATTTATCCTATCCAAGAGTACAAATAAGTGACTCTGGGTCACAAACTTTGTTCCCGGAACTGTTTAAAGAAGATTAAAAAGCAGTTTTCCTTCAGAGTCCCTTTGAACAGTCCTATCCCCATCTCCTTAAGCCACTGAATGGCAAATGACATTCATAATCATAAAGAATACTGATTGCATGTATCAAAGCCACGATTGTGCCATCATTATTGATTAAAACCCCATTGGAACAAACTCCATGATAAAGGTCATTATGCTTAATTTTTTAAAAAAGAGAAAATACTGGCAGTCAAATTCAAAGTCTGTAACATCTGGAGATTACAAACAGCTACTCCGTGGTGAAAGAAAATGCTATGATCCTTACAGATGAAGGAAAAAGATGCCAAACACAAACTATTAGTAACTCCTTTTTTCCTCCCAAAGTTCTGACATATTTTTTATTATGGTGGGTGATTTGCAATGCAATATTTAAAAAAAAAAAATACACGGAAATTGCTTTTAAAGAGAATCCTTCTTCATAATGGTCACAGGTTTGACCTGTACTTCGTGAGTAACAAGAAAAACGTGGTCCAGTAAAAGAAGGAAAAGGCAAAGCCCCCTCATTCCCTGACCCCCAAACGAATGATTGTCTTTAGATTAGGGTTCCACAAATGTGTGTGTGTTGGTAGGGGGCGGTGGTAGAGAAGAAACATGGGTGTGGCCATCCGGTAGTTCATCACTCCCACCACAGATGACACTTAAGCTGCCTAGGGACCCCGCGTATCTTTCCTGTCTTACGTTGTGACTACAGGCAAGGTCTACCAGGACATGCACCCACTGTAGAAGTTCTAGAGACAGGCCTCAGGGGGCTCCATGAATCTCTTGAAATGGTCCAAAATGCTGTGTGAATGTTCCCATGTGCATTTTTCTGGCAGAAAGGCCTCTGGGTCCTATCAAAGTTACAAAGCAATATATAACCTAAAAGGTTAAGAACTAACGCAGCCTTCTTAAAAAGAAGCCAGAAGTTTAAAAAAAAAAAGGTTAAACACCTCTGCTCAGGATCGGCATTGTCCAGTAAGGCAGTCACTAACCAGGTGGTCCTGAGCACTTGAAAAGCAGTTATGCAACTGAGAAACTAAAATTTTCATTACATTTCAATTTAAATATCGAAACAGTATACACTTAAAAATATGGAGTACATGTTGAAATGGTGACTTTTTGGATACAATGGGGTAAATAAAACATATTAGTCCAATCACTGTTAATGATCTGTTTACCAGGGTATCATATTTCTGTACTATACTGGTACTCCTGTCTGTAACACTCAAAAATTATGAATCAAATAGGCCCTGAGACAAGACTTCCCGTATCATAATGCCAGAACCATACACATGTGATTTCTCTAGGACTCAGAAGTGACAGAATGAAGGTCAATATATTATTTAAAACTCTAAATTCAATTCAGATACAAAAAATTCAAAACACTTATTTGCAAAGTCATTTACTTGTTTATCCAAACACTTATTATCCATTATATAATGGTGACTAAAAAAAGAATTAAACACAAGAACCCAGAGGACAGAGAAATGTAAAAAAAAATAACTCTATCATCGTTATAAGCAGCACAAAAAGTAATGAACAGGGTGTTCTGGAAACATAAAGAAGGAAGTGCCTGATTGTATCTAAAGAAGCCAGGAGAAGGCTTCCTGAAGAAGAAGGCATTTCCAGTGAGAAGTCAAAGGTGACAGGAAACCATTCAAGTAGGAGGACAAAGTCATCCTAAAAAAGGAAGAAAGGGACCAAGATATTCAGGGACTTCCCAGTGGTTTCAGATGGTTGGGGTATAAAAGGGGGAAAAAGGGCAAGGAGACCTGGACTGTTAGGCAAGAACCAAGCAATGGAAAGTCTTGTGTAAAAGGCAAGAAAATCAGAATTCGATTCCACGTATGATTCTCTGCGTGCGCATGTGCTCATGCAGGTGTGGCGGAGGGAGATAATCAAAAAGATCGCTGTGGCTGCCGCGTGGCAGATGGGCCATGCATGAAAGAGCTGAGAGCTGAGGCGGAAATGGAGCCGGGAAGCTGAGCGTGGTCCAGGCAAGGGATCACGCAGGCCTGGCCAAGACCCTGCCAGTGAGCATGCGGAGAGGGGAAAGCTTCCAGAGACGAGACGGAAGGAGAAACAACAAAAATGAAAGACGAGTAGACGTGGTTGCTGGAGAGCAGGCGAGGACGACCCCCCGATTTTAATCTTGTCTGCAGGTGGGTAGATCCCGATGCCAAGAAACTGTCTTAGACCCGCTTGGAAAATCATGATACAAAATGCCTATTTGGGGCTGCCCGCTGCCAAGAAACGATATTGTTTTGACACGTCGTGGAATATGTTTTATTTTGTTTTTCCGTCTTTCAAACATGACAACAACAAAAATGTGTGGCTGAAAGAACTTGGAAGCGTAACTGTAAGGGGTCAAAAGTCATATTCTACAATAGAGGCCTGAATGTAGGCAACACCAACACATTATTATTTAGTAAAGGTCAACAATGCATTTTGTGATCCAATAACAACTTGAACATTTTTCCCAGAAAGTGAAAAATATTACACTGGGTTAGCTATAGCTAGTCCAGTTTAAACTTTGAGAACATACTTCTTTAGGTTTTTAATAATGAAGTTAGAAACTATTTAATTTACATTAAAAGCCTTTAATTTTAGAATTTTTTATTTCCACATAGTGAGTTTTTCTTATCTTTTAAAATTTAATGACAAGTCTCCTTTTGACACAAAGTTGCAAATCAAAGGATGCTAAATGAACCAACTAAATTTATCAACTAATACGAACTGTGTGATTTTTAAGTGGGCAACCTGAGAAGTGGATACAAATGCTAACTCCAACAAAAGCAACACTGTAGGAAAGGTCTACTTTATCTTGAAAGATAGAAATAATACTTTACCTTGCTCAATGACAGCTGATGACTTTGAAAGAGTGGATGTCTTTGAGAGCACAGAAGACTTCATTTTACGTTTGACTGGCTTTTCCTTTTCCATGTTTTCTTTTGCAGAATTGTTCCTAGTGCCATGACTAAAACCGGATTGACCAGGACTTGGAAGAGTATTCAAGGCTTTGGAATGTTTCATGGAATTCTCTAATACTAAAACAGACAAACGAAAAAGATTCAAAGGTAAGACCTGCTGGACTGAAAACCAAAAAAGAAGGGTGAGAGTGCTTCTAACCCGAATTATTTGAACTAGCTAAGAGGACAAAACCTGAAGGATGCTTAAAGTTTCCCTAGGAAATCTACTTTCTAATAGGAAAAAGGTCTACCCAATTAGAAACTCTTAATAGTTTCAGGTGTTCTAAATGCTGTCCTGTTACTCCAAGATTATAAAGGCAAGTCTTGGCAAGCTGCTAACAAGTCTGGGTCCTAGGACTTAAATTGTAGTCTGGATCAGAATTGCCATTTTTAAGCCTTAGTCTATACTGACCTAAACCTCACTTTTCCTTTTTTTTTTTTTTTTTAAATTAAAGACAATTCTTTTTAAAAAAGGAAAAACAATAAAGAAGGCAAAAACAACAGTGTCTGCTGGAAATTACTAAAACCCAGTATATTTCATTTGGCAAAGTAAAAGCTTAAATTAAAAAAAAATCACCGCACACACTTCAATTTAGAAACGGTAACTGAGGCTTACTTGCTTTCCCTGGCATTGCAGACGTATTAGCTTTTGAAACAAAGGTCTTTGCTGCTGAAGAAGTAGATGGTTGCTCAGTGATAACCGGGTCTACAACCACTCGGTTGCTTCTGGTTCGAACCACAGAACTTGATTCTGTTTTACCATTTATCTGGGGAGCATTGTGCCTTGGTGGTATCGGTCGTGTAGATGCAGAGAATGGAGAGGTAGAGACTTCTGACTTTAGCTGCGGTTTTAAGATCCTTTTTTTCCTTTCAGGGCTGCAAATAAAATAGTACTGTTAGTCATTCTTACAGCTCTAGGTGAATGAATAAAAACACGGTTTTATAATACTGTTGAATTCAGTATTTGTACTATAATGAAATATGTTAAAATATGAGATTTGTAGTGAATTTCATATGGTTGTGAGCCTTTGACAGTGAATATTTAGTGAAGGATTGCTGCAAATGCTAAAGTTATATGACGGAAAGCATGATGCCATCACTATCCTAAAAATGCTGTTTTACTGTACAGATTTAGCAGTTTGAATTTAAGCACTTACACTAGTATAGCTTTAGTTAAAAGATTAAAAATCCTCCACACCATAGGAACTTGCATGTCAAATATATCATTCTGCAATATAGGGAATAGTAAAGGAAGTATTAAAAAACACCAAGTGCTACATTTATATGACAGTTACAGATCAGTTGGTGGAAGAAATTAAGTACCTTGATGCAGCACTACTGGAAACAGAGCTGCTTCTGTTTCTTTTCTTCCTCCTTTTGGTTATGGTATTTCTTTTATGAAAACGAAGAGCAGATTTATAATCTGATAAAACTGAACTAATGTGTTCTTCAAAGAAAGCAGACAGGCGCAAACTCATGCTGTAAATCTGTGGAAAAAAACAAACAACACTGTGCTCAAACATTGCTCAAAGGAAAATACTTTTGTTAAATAAATACTATAATTTAAATATTTTTCTCTGCCAGGTATGGTGGCTCACACCTGTAATTCCAGCACTTTGGGAGGCCCAGGTGAGAGAACTGCCTGAGCCCAGGAGTTTGAGACCAGCCTGGGCAACATGGTGGGACCTCATCTCTACAAGAAATCAAATAATTAGCTGGGTGTGGTGGTGCATGCTTGTAGTCCCAGCCACTTGGAAGGCAGACGTAGAAGGAAGGCCAGAGTCCAGCAGGTCCCTAAGGCGGACAGAATGAGACTGACTCAATCAATCAATCTTTTTCTAGAAACACATTTTTAAAATTTAAATATTGCTTTTCATATTCCTTTTTTTAATCATTTGATGAAAGAGCACTTTTATAATTAAATTATCTTTGTCTTCAGATTAGGAATCTTCCAGGCTTTGAGATTCTTTTTTTTGAGTTGGAGTCTCACTCTGTCCTCCAAGCTGGAGTGCAGTGGCAATCCTTCTGCCTCAGCCTTCCAAGTAGCTGGAACTACAGGCGCGCGGCTACTGCGCCTGACTAATTTCTGATTTATTGTAAAGATGAGGTCTCGCCAAGGTGCCTGGGCTGGTCCTCGAACCCATGGGCTCAAGCAATCGACTCGCCTTGGCCTCCCAAAGTGCTGGGATTACAGGCTGAGCCACTGAGCCCGGCCTGAAATTCTTAAAGAAAAGTACTGTTCTGAATTCAAATGGTTCACACAGACAAAACTCATTTGTTAATTCTGTCATACTAAAAGTATCCCGGAGGGTTTGAATCTGTTTTCTATTGCTACCTACGGCTACCATCTATTCCTTCTTATTTCATTGCCACCTATCACTTTGTGATGGCATGTCTGACTGAAGAGAGTTAAATGATATTTAAATTTTTACTTATTTTTGTAAATCATTCACAAAAATGCTCCTCTCTATAAATGCATAAAATAGCTGGACAAGTTAAGCCTAGATGGCACTAGTACACACCAGGACAATTCATGTATGTTATCTATTCAACCACACTACTTCAAGAAAAGCAATCATTTCCAAATACCAAAGAATGACATCAAGTTATTCCATCCAAGGAGTAGGAAGGCATGAATTGCTACCTCTACTAGGACATTATTAAGAACATAAGAGTTAATTTTGACCTAAATTTTAAGTAAAAGCAGCATTTAACTATTTAACATAGTTTTCTAACTTAGTTTAAGCATAAAATGAAACAATGTAATCATATACCCTTGATCTTTTGCTTGGTGTGTATGCTTTGGAATTACTAAAAATAAGCCTGACATCTTTGCATAACTCCATTGGTGACTCATAATTCCCAGCCTCTAAAGTTTCTCTAACAGTAGCAAAATCCATTGGAGTGTCGATGATGTCTCTGTAGTCCTAGGAGAGGGAAAACATATTATTACCACAAAGCTTCTCAGCACAGAAATTCATAGAGAATTTTTATGATCAGTGAAAGTCCTAAAATTATTAATCATTACTTGTTTCCCTTATCAAGGCTCCCTTTTCTTCTAATAACTTTTATTTATTTCAAATTTCTCCCTTTTCTTGCAATCAACAATAATGTTCTCATCCAAAAACATGTAACTTATTCTCTTTCACTGGGGTTTGAGGCAAGGTGAAGTTGTGTTGACAAGGGATCTTAACACAGCAATAAAAAAAGCGCTCCTGGGTTGTGGGACAGTAGCTCGCGCCTGTAATCCCAGCATGATGGGAGGCTGAGGCGGGAAGACTGCTTGAGCCCGGGAGTTCGAGACCCACCTACGCAATACAGCGGGACCTGTTTCTACAAAAAAACACAAAACACAGCTGGGTGTGATGGCACACGCCTGTAGTCCCAACTACTCAAAAGACTGCGGCAGACGGATCACCTAAACCCAGGGAATATGAAGCTGCAGAGCCATGACAGTGCCACTGTCCTTGAGCCTGGGTGACAGCGTAAGACCCTGACTCTAAAAACAAACAAAAACTCAGCTCTATAACGAAAATGTTAAGTTTTATGTAAAAGCCCCCCAAACTTTATAATACCTGTAAATCCTAAAGGTTGCTGACTAATTGAAACACAACTGCAACTTATACATTTAAAAATAAACAACAGTGAAAGTATGCCAACATCTCATTTATGCATTTATATCTGAGTTTAGTAACCTCAACCTCAGTACAACTGGGAGCTTCACAGCAATGAAGAATTGTAAATGAAAATAGTCATCCCAAAGTCTATGCACTTCATTCCACCAAGAGTTAAACTACCCAACCAAGACCTGTACTTAGTCCACTGTGTATAAAATAAGGCAACATATTGCAAGCAATAAAAACAGACAAGTGAAAGTGGAAGAGTCACAGAAAATTATCAGATATAGTGTACAATTCTAAAATTATCAGAATACAGTGTATTTTAGAAGGGGCAAGAGAACCGCATCTTTTCAACAGTCCCTCGGCATGTAACTATACTTCTGAAGTATAACCACTTGGCTTTGCGCCATCTAGTTTAAATTATGACCAAATATGTTTGGCCACAAGGTAAAAAAGGTACAATATAAGACAGAATTATTGCCTTTACAAATTTCATGCCTTTTGTGTAATTTTTGTGCCTTACTGCACTGGCTAGAATTTCCAGTACTATGCCAAATAGCAGTGGTAAGGGTGGACATTCTTCCTTCATTGTTAGTCTTAGGGGGAAAGCGTTCAGTTTGTCACCAGTAAGCATGATACTACCTGCAGATGTTTTCTATAAAACACATATACTCTTTTCCAAGTCGCACAAGTTCCCCTTTATTCCTAGTTTTCCTAAGAGTTTTTATCATGAATACTGTTTTTTCTTTTCAGATTCGGTATTTGTCTATTTGGCATCTATTCATCACAGGGACAATGATGTGCTGGTATTTAGGAGCCTTACAGACATAGGGAAAGAGCACCCCTTCCAGGGCTAGCCAATTCTTTGAGGCAGCAAAGAGCTCCACTGAGAACATGTCTTTCATATACAAACCAATGAATCCCACGTTTACCCCAACCACCTCCTCTTCTAACACATTAAACCAAATCTCCCTGCCCTAAACCAAACCTGGACTAGAATCAGACAATGAGAGACCATCCCTATGCCACAGAGCCTACTGGAATTATTCAAACTAGCCAATACTGTAACCTGCCTTGTGTGTCCTGCTGAAACCCCAATGAAGGGTTTCTAAGTGTTTTTCTAGTTCCTATCTATCAGCTGAGCAATGTGATGAATTTCTTTCCTTTCTGGAACCTGTAAGCATAATAAACTTCTTGCTTCCAAGCCTCATTTCATTCCCTCCTGTGGCCCCACTAACTTTTCCAGACCGTATCTAAAATAGTTGTGAAATTTTGTCAAATGTTTTCTCTGTATTGACATGATCATGTGATTTTTCTTCATTAGTCTGCTAATATGATGAAATTGCATTGATTAGTTTTTGAATATGGAACCATTCTTACATCCTTATCACTTGGTTATGGCATGCAATCATTCATATATATATAATATATATTAACAGAACAACAGCAAATAGGATCCTGAATCCTATTTGCTGTTGTTCTGTTAATAATTTTTACATTTTCTTCTTTCGCACTGTTTTTGCTTGATTTTGATATTAGTGTAATACTGGCTTCATAGAATGAGTTGGGAAGTATTCCTTTTCTATCTTCTGGAAAAGATTGTGTAGAGTTTGTGTTAAATACTGTAGAATTTGTGTTCAAGATTTTAAATATTTGGTAGAATTCTCTAGTGAAGCTATCTGGGACTGGAGATTTCCTTTTCGAAAGCTTTCAATTAGGCCAGCTGTAGTGGCTCACACCTGTAATCCCAGCACTTTGGGAGGCAGAGGCGAGATGACTGCCCGGGCCCACAGATTTGAGACCAGCCTGGGCAACATGAAGACACCTCATCTCTACAATAAATCAAAAAATTAGCCGGGCATGGTGGCACACGCCTATAGTTCCAGCTACTTGGAAGGCGAAAGTGGAAGGATAGCCTGAGCTGAGAGAGAAAGGGGGGAAGGAGGGAGGGAGGAAGAGAGAGGGAGGGAGGGGGAGAGACACCTTCCCTAGACAATACTGTACTTTTTGCTTCAACTGAAAACTGTGTTTAATGGAAGTCAACAGTGTAACATTTTACCAGTTCAAGTGAATCACAAAAGCCTCTCCTCTTTTGAAAAATTTTCAAGTTCACCGATTCTTCTGTTCTCTCCAGAGTCTTAATTTGTTCTACTATTTCCATCTAGTTTTCCAGTTCTTTGCTGAGACTTTGCAGTTTTAAAATTTTTTAAATTGGCTTCAAGTAAGTTTTTTTTTTATTGTCCAAGCATTTTTACGATGCTATTTAAAAATCCTTGTCAGATAACATGTGTCATCTCAGTGTTGAGATCTTCCTAGTTCTCAGTATGGCAAGTGATTTTCAACTGAAACCTGCACATTTGGGGCACAAGAATGGATCTTTGAAAACAAATCTCCTGTTTTGGCCAACTTCCTCTGATACCACCTTGGGGGCTAGAGGAGTGGGAGGCATTGCCTTACTACCCTGGGTGAGGGTGTAAGTCCAGGTTCTCCGCTCAGTCTCAAGGAATGGGGAGGACCCTCTGGCTACTGCGGCGAAGGAACTGCTGGGAGTTCAGACTCCTTATTAAGCTGCCATGGATCCCAATGAGGCGGGGGATTTCTTGTCGCCGCTCTTTACACGGCCTTCAGTGACACTAGGTGGGGCTTTCCTAGCCCTGAGGGGTGGCGAAAAGTCCGGAGTCTCCCCCAGGCCACCACTGAAGCCCCAGTGAGGATGTAGGAGAGGCACCACTTCATTCCAGGTGGTGAAGGTCCAGGATCCCTGCATGGCCTGACAGGTATTTGAGGTTACTGAGGGTGGCTCTCCACTGGCTTCTGCAGGTGGGAGAGGAACGGGCCCAGTGTTTTCCGTGGTATTTGGCTGCAGTAGAGCACTTATTGTCTATAGGTTTGCTGTACTGCTGGGCTACCTTCTTCATGGTCCTTTAGCTAGAGAGAGCAGGCTTTCCTGGTCAGTGTACACTGCTATTTCTAGGTTGATGTATTCTCTAGTATCCAGAGTAGAATATATACAGCAAAAAGCAAAGCAAGTCAAGGAACTCACTACTGTGTCAGTCCTAAAGTCCCCAATCTGTCTTCTTGCCTCCACCTTTCAGAATCTTGTTTGTTTTGTACACAGCATTTACAGTTTTTAGTTCTACTTAGTAGGTGGATTAAGAAAAAGTATGTCTACTTCATTTTCCCAGAATCAGAAGTTCAATTACACTACCTCTGACCATTTTTTAAATGTCTCACATAAAAATGACTTCAGAGACACTTTACAAAGCCACACAGTAAAGTCAGACATTTTAGCAGTTTTTTGATTTTGGCAAAAACAGTGTACTATGCATAGTTCAATCTACCTTATGTATTATCAAACCTGCTCTAAATGACTTACTAGAAGACTACTGTCATTTTAAGAAAGATATTATAAATGCTGAACTCCAGATTCTAAGATGGTTGCAAAAAAGAAAAGCCCACGAAACAGTAGTTATAAAATCAGTTTATGCAATGATAAAACCAGCTGAACCGTGTCCAACATCTCCACTCTCTTAGAGTAGCTATTTTGACAGAGTCTACAGTTACTTAAAATTATGGCATTCATTGGCTTCACAGACTTTATAGATCTGGGGAAAATACACAAATTACATACTTTTAAAAAATGTTTTGCAAAAATGTTGGTTACATTTTAAATGTATTTATGTGAAACACTTAATTTTGAAGGGCTTACATCCTGGGTTTTCACTACTCAGTATAGTACACAGTCGCTGCTCCACACACCTCTGCTGAATAAAATAATGCAGTCGAATATTTAGCAAGTTAATCTGCATTGAAGAGTTTAACTTTTAACAACTTACTTTGAATATAGTTGTTAAAATGTGAACTAGTATTTTCACATAAAAAAGTCTATGCTCTGCCTTAAATATTCCACTAAAGTAAGGCTGATCGTTAATTTATAGTTAATTCCTAAATATAAAAAGCAGATTATTCAAAGTTTTCTCCTCTGTGACAGTAATTAAATGCTCTCACTCACTTCCATCAAAGAGGACCAGAAAGGCAAGAGATAAAATTAAAATTTATATCTTTTTCTACCACTTTGTCCTCTAATACATTTAGCCGGCAGAAGGACAGGTTCTAAATATGTCCTCATTATTTGTTAAATATTGTTCTCATTATTTTTAGTATTTAAGAGATGACTGCGTTCCCATATTTTCCCTCTAAGCTTGAAGAGTGAGCTACTTTATATAAAAATTCATTTGCTATTGCCTAAGAATATCACCTGTAACTGTGGTGCACGGAATACAAGAGATGCAAGTTCTTGCTCTGCTTTGTCTATATAAAGGTGTCTTTGTCTTTAGCTGTATAAACAGCGACATACATTGGATAGCTGAGCCACAGTTCCACCTCGGCAACGTGAATGGGCAGGAGCACAGTCTCAGGTCTCCTCCATTCTTCCTGTGCGACTGTTTTAACGTATTTCTTTATGTCTTTGAAGTTTCGATTTTTTTCACTATTATTCTAGGTAAAGATTTTTTCTTATATATCCTGCTCAAGAATCAAGGTTTGTCAATTGTTTATCAGCCCTAGAAATTTCGTAGTCATCAGTTTCTCAGATATTTCCCCCTCTCCTATTCTGTGTATTCTCATTTCATCTTCATAACCTTAAAGAAAGCTGGAATCATTATTCTTGTTTCCTAGATTGCTGAAACAAATTCACAGAACTAGTGTGGGAAAGAAAAGACACTGTAAAAAAGATTAAGATGGAAAAGCTAAGTAACTTGCCCTAAGTCGCACAAGTGCCAAGAACAGAGCGTGGACCACAACCCAATTCTTTTGGAGTCTTAGTTCAGGAATTCTTCCATTTAACCACATGTTCAACTTAAACTCTGTATGTAACCAAAAAGGGTAAGAATAAAACATATAGAGCAATAAAAAATAAAATAAAATAAAAATTAACTAAGATAGCCAACTGTCGTGTATAAGATATAACAAACTGATAAAGAAAATATTCTCAAAATACTTACTGGATATTCAAGGAGATCTACTGGCTGGCGGAAAGGCTCTGAATCTTCACACTGAAATATGAGATTTAACAATTCTTGACATTGTTTCTTCCATGCTTGAATATCATAAGACTGGGCTCTATTACGTAACCTTCTTCTAGGTTGATGGTCCTAAAATAAAAAGGTTTAACTATATTACTAATATAGCACTAATACAATCAAATGTTTTTAATGCAGTCTTAGATAATTCCAAAAAAAGTAATTCACTTAGTTCTGAAAAACATGCATTTTCTGATTGAAACTAACTTGAAAGTAACACTTAATCTGTCTTTAAAAATGCTCATAAAAGCCGGGCTCAGTGGCTTAGCCTGTAATCCCGTGCCTTGGGAGGCTGAGGTGAGTGGATTGCCTGAGCCCGCGGGTTTGAGACCCGCCTGGGCAACTTGGTGAGACCTCATCTCTACAATAAATCAAAAAATTAGCCGGGT
>CAUYQG010249567.1:0-17269 GCA_963574415.1 Tarsius wallacei
ATCTCTATATCTTATTTAACTTACCTACTACTATATGCTTATGCTTATTTATTTTATTTCTATCCTTATATTCCTATATATTCTTAACTATTCCTAATACTAGTATACATCTCTTATCTTACTATTTTATTCTTTATATTATAATCTCTATCTTTATCAAACTACTTATTTAGTCCTATAATATTTCAAACTACTTATTTTCTCAGTCGGTTGCTTTTCACCAGCTCTCAGCTGGGGGCCTGTTGTTTATGAGAAAAAGGCCGGCTCAGTAAGGGGCCCATTGTTCACAAATGAGAGGCCGACTGAGCAGGAGGCCTGTTGTTTATGAAAAGTCGACTTGTTTTACTCAGCCTCCTGTTGTTACTGTAAATCATCATTACACACCCTAAGGGGCACCTCCTTTTTGCTGCAATCTCACCATCACTATGCCTATGTATAATTTTGCTGTCAAATGCCATCATTTAGTTGTGCAACTACTATCTCAAAGTGGGAACATTTTTCAGCTTATGCATGCAATCCTTCAAAGTTAGGGAAGGTCTGTCAAACAGGATCCATGGGGCTTTCGCCTCCGGCATGGCCGCATTTGGCTGGAGTCTTTCTCACAGCCTGCATTTTTCCTGTCCTCAAGTCCCTTTTACCTTACTTTTCTTAGGGATTGCAGCTTCCGGCAGTTGGTGAGGCTAGGCATTTTTTCATGCGTCTGTTGGCTGCTTGTATGTTTTCTTTTGAGAAGTGTTTGTTTATGTCCTTTGCTCACTTTTTTCCCCCTTTTACTTTGAGTTACTTGTAGATCCTGGATGTTAGTTCTCTGTCAAATACATAATTTGCAAATATTTCTTCCCATTCTGTGGGTTGTCTCTTTACTTTCTTTTGCTCTGCTAAAGTTTTTCACTTTGATGAGGTTCCATTTGTCTATCTTAGCTTTCATAGCATGCATTCTTGGAGACTTGGTCAAGAATTTATTGCCTACTCTGACGTGCATAAGGGTGTTTCTTATGTTTTCTTCTGGATTCTTATAGTTTGAGGTTTTACAGTCAAGTCTTTAATACAAGACCTTTAGTTAAAAGATGCTCAGGGTTTTGTTGTTGTTGTTATTGTTGTTGTTTTCCATTTGTCTGAATATGTCTTTCTGGATTGTGAGTTACTTATCACTGATCCTAAGACTTCTAAAATTTTAATCATGAGAAATTTGGGTAACACCATGCCCATAATTAAGACATGTTTCCTCTATTCATTATTTTAAGGGTCTTGCCACAAGAAAATGAAAGTTCCAGAATTCTTAAATAGAACTGTAACACCTTTGGGGACTTTCCTTTCTGGTGTACTTTATACCACAAATACCTTCAGTTTCATGAGCAATTTGTGAAACCATTTTTCCTTGAATTAAGATCAGACTGCTCAATTTCTAACCTAGTATACAAAAAATGAAGTCATATTCAATAACATGAATAGAAGAGATACCAAAGTTCAATTATTTATTTATTTATTTATTTATTTATTTATTTATTTATTTATGTTGAGTCAGTGTCTTACTCTGTAGCCCAGGCTGAAGTGCAGTGACACACTCACAGTCACCACGGCCTCAACCTGCTGGGCTCAGGTGATTCTTCTGACTCAGGTTTCCAAGTAACTTGAACTACAGGTTTACACTACCACACCCAGCTAATTTTTTTTTTTTTAATTGTAGAGATGAGGTCTCGCCATGTTGCTCAGGCTGTTCTCAAACTCCTGAGCTCAGGCAATCCTCTCACCTTCACCTCCCAAAGTGCTAGGATAAATGTTTAATAGTACTTAGAGGGACAAAATCTGGGTTACCTCTCACAAACTATGTAAACTTGGACAAGACACCTAAGCTCTCGTTTTTTTCAGGTCAAAAAATAAAAAAGCTCATTGTGTTAACCATGCTTTCCACAAAGGTTTACTGTAACTATAAATTGGAATCTTGTAAATGCTTCAAAAGCTGAACCAGTATTGATTGGGACTGTTTAACCTTGTGACCGTGTCTGCAAAGGGGACAGTGGGATGGGACACTGAGACCCCCACATGGGTCACAGCCTAAGCATTTCCCCTACTGGAAGGGTCTAAGGCAGTTTATGCTGAGTCAAAAACAGAGGTACAAAAAGAGTGTGGAGCTGGCAACAACCAAGAGTGATTCCTGGTCATTTAAGGGCATAATGCTTCAGGTTGTTTTAGTCTGCACATTTTAGGGAGGGGTCAAAATTATTATTTTGAAATGGATGCTCACATTAGATGCATGAACAAGAAAAGATATGTAACAAGGAGAAACATCTGCAAATATTTATTTCCCTAGGTGTGCAAAAGGTGTTTCTAAACTCACTACCATGTTTAGTTTTTCAACTCTGTATGTCTCATGGTAAATGTGATTCTCTTTTCCCAGTTGGGCATTAGAGGAACCGTAACTTCTTATTTAGTTGCCTGCATTCCTTGAATAAACATTTTCTGAGCCTCTTTATGTGTCAGACCATTAAATAGACAGTGGGAAAAATTTACTAGCTGTGAGATCCCTGTCCTCTGTGTACTAATAACGGTAAAGCTTTACTCCTCACCTGGCTAGGTGTGGGGTAAAGTTTTGAACTTTGATTGTTGAAGCTTAGTTTAGTCTAGATATCCAACTTTCCTAGTTAGAGCAGGTAATTATGAATAACAATGCCTTTTACCATTTACAAAAAAAAGGCAGCTCATGTATATCCTGTCATTCTCCATGGTAGACATTTGCTGTATTTTCTAGCTGCCTCACAACTTTGGATATCTTTCTATTATTTGGAGAATTCTCCCTTATGAGTCCCACCATCCACTCTCCCCAGTCTCTTTTGCAGTTAAGTATAATCATGTGACTAAAATACTCATAATCAGAAGCCCCCAGGTTAGACTTGAGTTTGGAGCAATAAATGAGGATAGGGAGTTTCTGATACAGAATAACAGAGTCAGTGGAATTCCTTGAAGAAAGGCAAAGTATGAGATGCAGTGTCAAGTGTGACAAGCAGTCTCCTCACCTGGCTAGGTGTGGGATAAAGCTTTGGACTTTGATTGTTGAAGCTTAGTGTAGTCTAGTTATCCAACTTTCTCAGTGCTTCTGTGGCACCTCAATATCATTACAATAAGTAAGTTTTCTTAAAGAATTACACAAATCACAAATGTGAATAATGTTGCTTAGAAAAAGAACTCTAACTACTATACCCATATATTACAAATGAAGAAACTCTGTTAGCATATGTGAAGAGACATCCAAGACAGTGATTCAGAAAATGATGAAAATGTAACTCAGCACCTGGCCTGTAGGATTCCAAAGCCCTTTTTGTTTTGCCCATGCAATGTTTTGTTACATCATAATGCATGTCTTCTCATGGCATAGCTAACAAAACAATCTATGAAGGAAATTAGTGTTTGTATATTCAGGATCTAATTTACGTAGGGCAAACATATGTGCCAGACTGCCAAAGACCGTCTTAGTTTACACTTCTATTCTTCCTATAGACTTAAGCTAGGTTTCATGGTGAACCTAAAGTAATGATCTATTCTTTCATTTAATTGTCAGAAATTTGTTGAACACTTACCCTGCCCTTAAGAGAATCCCTAGGAAAGACATTTGACACAGACCCAAGCTTCCCATCTGTCTTTTACTATTGCTGTGACCAAAGCCACTGAATTTCCAAATCCTGTAAATCTTGGCTTGATTATTAATAACACCCTCATTGCTCTCAAAAATGCCCCAGTTTAAATGATAAATTATATTATACTCCTAAGTGTGGTGGCTATTGTCTGTTAAATGAACAAAGCAATAGAAATATCAGGAGCATTCTATGATCTATGGGAAAGAAGAAACGGACTTGAGTATAAACAAAATCAGCAGAGAACTCCTCAACTGGGGAGGTATCTCGTAGTGAACTATGTTCTCTATAAATGAGATAATTGTTCCCACTGAGTTAGTTTCCTCTAGTAATGCAGCTGTCATGCCTTACCATAGGTGCCTTTTTTAGAACTATCACACAAAATGTTTGCATAAACATACACACACACACACACCCACACACACACATACAAACACAATGACTTGAAAGTTAAAAGAGAAGAATCAGTTTGAAATCACTCCAAAGCTAGAAAATCAAACTTTTTTATTATTTATATCAAAAGAAAAGCCTTTATTAAAATGCTTCATTTGCACATTTGTAATTGTCTGTAAAAAATAATGAGATACTTCCCACCTTGCCATCAAAATGAATCAGTCAAAAGTATGGTAATTTGTTTGCATCTCAATTATGTTTTGACAAATAAATTAATAATGCATCATCCAAGTTTTGCAGAAACAGAACTTTCTTATTTTTTTCAATTAATAACATAAGCTTTGTCCCCACATGCCCATGTGTTTTACTGTGGTAATGGTACAGGAGATTCTACAAAGGAGTGGCATATTTAAGCCTGAGAATGAGAAAATAATCCAAGAGAAATGAGATCCAAATGAAATTAGTACAAAATTCAAATTGACTTAAATTTATCTCTCTATTCAGGCTAATAGACTAAAAAAGTTGGTTTTACTTTGTAATGCCAAAATAGTCTATCTACATTCACAAGCTGCTCAACTACTTTGAATGAAGTAGTCTTACCGTATGCTTATGATTTATATCCTGACTGCTTTCAAACTGGACGAGAAGCAACTTGCCACAAAGATGCAAGTGTAAAATGTAGCTTTACAAATAGGTAGAGATAGAGATTTCAATGCTTTTATAAAAATACTCACAGGAAAGTTAAAAAGGAAATAGGAAATTTACAAAGAACGAAGGTGATAGCTGTGTCAAGAACCAATTTAAAATTTATTCAGGACTCCCCAACAGCCAAGATAAAAAGGGAAAGAGAATTGATTACATAGCAACTAGGTCTCCCAGATGCATTCTGTCGAGTATTAATCATAATCAGTTCTAACAGGTTGTCTATCACATACTCCATGCTGTTTCACAAAGGAGGCAAATTTGAGTTGTCAATCCTAGTTTCAATGCTCCCTTTAGTGGACGATAATGAAAATACCATGTATTGTTTCTCTCAGCAAAAATAAAAGACAGAAATGGGAACTTAGGTTACCAAAGTAATAATTGAACATGATTCACAGCAGGACCTTCTTCTGTCTTTCCTATGTGAGTATTCCTCAATAAATCATCCAGTTTCTCAAAATCATTTTCCTCTTTTCAAAAATATTGGCTAACAATAATTGAATGAATTAGTATCAGACCCCATCTATGACAATGTACCAGATAGCACCCTATGATCTGTAAAATATTATATGCATTTCATATGTCGTTATTGTTACTGTTATGTCTATTAAAGGGCATGGAAAGAGAAGATCAAAAAGAGGATTGACACACATACACAATTGACGCAAATCTTAGTGGTCTTTCGACTCAACTTTTCTCAGGAACCTCTAATTTAACCTGGGTCCTCAGCATACAGTCCAGATCTCACCAAACCCTAGGGATGAATATTTCACTTAAACCTTCAGCTACACTCTTCTGTGTGAAGACTCTGGGATTTTCGCAAATCAGTTTCTTTTTCTTTTTTAATTTTTTTTCTTTTTTAAGATTTGAGGTACAGTTCAGGACTAAGTAGACAAGTGATCATTGTACAGGTAAACTTTCGGCCTCCCTTTTGTCCCCACTTCACCCGGTCTGAGATCAGGTGACCTTATTGATGTTATGTGCCCCCTCTCCTCTGGCAGGGTCCCACTACTGCCAAATCCTTTACCTAGAGGAATTCAAATCAGTCTTTAAAAAAGACACCTGCATGCACATGTTTATTGCAGCACTATTCACAATAGCAAAAACATGGAAACAACCGTGCTGCCCATCAAAAGTGGACTGGAGAAAAACATGTGGTACATATACAGGATGGAATATTATGCAATCATAAAGAATGACAGATCAGTTTCTTGAGGACAGCTCTAGAGCTCCAATCAGCATCAGCAAAGTGTAAAGATGAAGAACAGATAAGAATAGAGAACAGAATAGAGAACATCCTCACAAAGACTGCCTGCCTCTGAATGCCTCCTATCTGTTCCATGCAAGCCCCACATCTCACTTTCTTTTGTGTGCCTCTCACATTGGAATGGGCTGATATACATTAATTTGCCATTTTTAAAGAAGCGGTAGGTCACTTCTCAATTTGGTTTTCAGTATCCTGAAAGTCAGGGAAGATGTGGATTTTGAAAGTGCACAGTCTTACTTCCCTGAATGGGTGTAACTTTGTAAGATTATTGATCTTTTTTTGATAAAATGTATGGGGGTGTATTCCATACATAACCATTTTAATGATAATAACATTTATTAAGTACTAACAGGCATGACACATGGTTCTTTGCATTTATTATCTCATCTGGTGCTCTCAAAAACCCTATCAGATGGGTCCTATTATCCCCATTTTACATATCTATAAACTGAGGCTTAAAGAAAGCGAGGATTCAACTTTAGCTTAAATGCCACCCGTTAAAAAGGACTTTCACTTACACCTTCTCTAAAGTAGTGTCCTTAAAGTATTCCATATCAAATTACCCCACTTACTTGCTTCATAGTATTTATTAGAATTGGCCTTGGTTCTTGTGTTTACTCATTGTTGTGTGTCTCCTCCACAAGGTTGTAGACCCTTGAGGTAAGAATCATGTTTATCTTGTCTACTTATATCTGTGGAGATTTTCACTGTGAATTTGCATTGTTGAATTATTTGAATAAATAAATAAATAAATGAATAACTCTAAAGTGCAGCCAATTAAGCATGTTGCTTTCACATATTCTATTAGTTTTTATTTATTTATTTTTCCTACTGTACAAGGCAGGCATTACGCAAATTATGAGTGTCTCCTGTGTGCTAGCAAGAGTTTATTTCAAATTGGGAGCAAGAGCATAAAATCATTTTCTATAAGTCACCAAAGACACTCTTAATATATTCCTAAAATGAAAGACAGCTTTGGAATTTATGTGGCCACTTCATGATATTTAGCCCTTTGATCCTTGAAGACTTTTAGTTCTATTTGATCTAAAGCACAACTGAAAGCTTAAAAGAAAATGAATTTGTGTTGATAAATATTTACTTTCATCTCTTTTCTATATGCTCAAGAGTTTCTTGTGTCCAAACTGTTTTAAAGGTGGAAATTAAGTTGATCATTTGAATGGCATTCTGAAAGGGCATGCCAAAGAAATTCTTTCTAAGGCACAGTATTATTTATTTTTTATTTTTATTTTTGGCTGTGTGTTAGTATGTATGAATTGCTTCTAGATTGCTTAAAATGTAGGGATCTGATTTTAAGAAATTCAAATGCTTAAATTAAAAATTAAGCTGAATTAATGTGTTATTATGCAGATGGGAAAAGCGCATCTCCCACCCATCTTTTGGTACAGAGAGTTCTGGGCTACCTTTTGGCTTTGAGCTTTATGCTACTTTCCTCATGGCCTGCACATTCCTGACAACTTCCCTTAACACACACACACACACACACACACACACACACACTCCATGCGTGTGCGCACACACACGCAAACATACACACACCATCTTCCTCTGAATAAATCCTAATCTGTTCCATGACATAACTCATATGTGATCTTCCAAAGTCTTCCCCATCTCACTTCTCCCCATGTTATGTAGGTACCTCTTTTTCCCCATTCACAAAAACAAACAAAAAACACTTTTTCATTGCACTCATCTCACTCTATGTTCTTTCTCTGTTTAGCTTTCGTACTTACATGAGATCACTTAAAGCAATAATTATGTCCTATACATATCTGTATCTGCATTATCTAGCTTAATGTCTGTGAATAATAGGTTTTAATAAATATTTGTTGAATAAGTAATAGATGAGAAAACTGGGTGTAGTTCCTCTCTTGGAGAATGATGGATGACCAAGGAGTCTGGATAGAACACATCTCATGAGATGCCTACAGTATGGCTCTGACATGATTCTCCAATAATCCTGGATCCTGACCTTAAAATTAAAACAGCCATATGACAAGGGCCTGTTAACTGAGCAATGTGAGGCAATTAATGCAAAGTGAAGTTGGAACTCCAGAGGGGAATATTTATTTGAAAGTGTAACATGGGAACTAAAGGGATAAATTACCACTGAACAGTATGGAGAATTTTCAGGTACCTTTTAGCTTATACGAATTGTTTGGCTAAACTCCAAGGCAGTTTGTGTAACTGCTCCCAATGCCACTAAAATGGGACAGCTTGCTGCTTGGAAGAATGTACATTTTAAAAAGGAGTGAGTCTTTTTAAACTTCAATGTTCACAAAAATATATTAAGAAGTATAGAAAAATAGCAATAAAAGGTGTAGCCAGAATTGTGGATGTTTGTAAACAAGCAAAAACAGAACAAATGTGAATGATTTGCAGTAATTTGTCAGGCTTATACAAAGAATAGCAATTCTAGAACATAAGAGCATGGAACATGAAACAGAGCTAGACTCGGAACTAAAGCAGTAACATAAAATAACCAGGGCAACACAAGAAGAAAACAATAACTTTCCAATAGCCTCACTTGGCTAATAATTTAACCACTTTTCTAGGGGTGGGAAATTAAAGCTATTAATAAACATTAGCTTATGTACATATTTCATCTACTTAGTTTGTAAACTGAGACATATTCTACAATGCAGTTTTATTCATTGTATTGTATCAATCATACTGTTTGATTATAAAGTTCTGAATTTCATAATTTCTCCGGGTAATTTTTTTTTTCTTTTTTCTTTTTTCTTTTTTTTTTTTGAGTTGGCGTCTCACTCCGTTGCCCAGACTGGAGTGCAGTGGCCGCGTCAGGCCACCGCAGCCTGGACCTGCTGGACTCCTGCGATCCTTCCGCCTCAGCCTTCCGAGTAGCCAGAACTACAGGTGCGCGCTGCCACGCCCGGCTAATTTTTTTGATTTATTGTAGAGATGAAGTTTCGCCTGCCCAGGCAGGTCTTGAACCCGCGGGCTCAGGCAATCCACTCACCTCAGCCTCCCAAGGCGTGGGATTACAGGCTGAGCCACTGAACCCGGCTTCTCCAGGTAATTTTAACAACCAGTTTAATTATGCCACATTCCAGGCTTACAGTAAGCGTTCAGTAATTATTTGTTTGATGGACGCAGGAGGGACTGAAGTTTGCCCTGATATATTACCCACACCTACCAAGTCTCTAGTCTTCTCTTCCATTCTTTTGCATACATATGCCAAAAAAAAATATAGGTTTCTTATCATTCTTGCTTGGATCATTCCTATGCAACATTAAACCTGTTGTTTCCTCACCAAGATGCCTTCTTAAACCCATTCTTCATATAAGTAACACCTGCTCACCCTTTAAAAACCAGTTCATGCCTTACTGTATTACTTTCTCAGGGGAACTTTTCTTCGGTGTTCCATTTGGAGTTCCAGCCCCCACGGCACCTTGTTTGTAGAAGAGTATTAATTTATTTCATCTGCGCCCCTTCAAAACACATTCACATGGCTTTTACATTTTTTGCTATTACAAATAAATCTGCAATGAACCTACTTGTAACTCATTCATTTGCATATATTCATATAGAATCCTCTGCATTTGTTTAAATGTCATTAAAATCACTACTTCTTGAATTAATTTACCTGCAACCATTTATGTTATGTTTGCCTCTATGGTATTTTGAGAATAGTAGCTTAAAGTCCATTGCAGTTACTGTAATTTATAGAAAATTATGTATATCATGTTGGCTTTGCATTTTCAATGAGAGTCACTGTGTCTGTCATTATTCTCTCATCTAATTCTCAGTTTTATGTATTTTCACTCTTTCCTTGTATTATTTGTTTATGCACTTGTTTTACTAATTGTGAAACTTATTAAGTCTCCTATATACCATTTCATTCCTCATTAATTTTAAAGTAGTTTTTGATTTTCACAGTTGTTTCCCATAGATAGTCCTTTTCACTCTACTTTAAAATTCTTGTGGGAAGAACAATTAATTAATTTGTATTATCTTTTATTATGGAATTAACAATGTCAATTGTTAAGTTATACGTTAAGTTAGACATTAAGTTATACGTTAAGTTATAGGCTTTGAGGTGTTTTTATAATTGTTATTATCTAGATACCGATATTACAGTTTTAATGCCTCTTTGATATTAAAGCTTATTATAAGTGTTTTTAAAGTTCTCAGTATATTTGTGTTTGTATTTATTTCCATTTAATTTAGTCTATTATACGTAACTTTAAATTTGTATAATTTATTAGCACTACACCTTTGTTTATATTTTATCTAACTGTGATGTCAAGAATTAAAGACATAATAACATTGTGTTTTTCTTTTCTTTTTTTTTTTTTGAGTTGGAGTCTCACTGTCACCCAGACTGGAGTGCAGTGGCCGCTCCGGGCCACCACAGCCTGGACCTGCTGGGCTCCGGGATCTTTCCGCCTCAGCCTTCCAAGTAGCTGGAATTACAGGCGCGCGCTACCACACCCGGCTAATTTTTGATTTATTGTAGAGATGAGGTCTCGCCAAGTTGCCCAGGTGGGTCTCGAACCCGCGGGCTCAGGCAATCCACTCACCTCAGCCTCCCAAAGCACGGGATTACAGGCTGAGCCACTGAGCCCGGCTAACATTGTGTTTTTCATATGTACACACACATATAGAAACATTTGCATAAGTGATTATATGTGTGAGCATACATAGGCAAGTCAAGCACTGTGTAGTGAGTTAGCCATGATTATGTCTGTGGAGTCAGACAGAGGAGAAGTATGCTTTCTCCTAATCACTTTCACTTTTGTAGAATTATTACTTCTTTAATTGGAAGCAATACTCATTTTGTATAATATTTTCAGGTATTTTTCTGAACAAAATAATTGTCCCAAGTCTCAGGATTACAGGCTGAGCCACCGAGCCCGGCTGAGTGTTCATTCTTAATACTTTATGCCATACATTTCACATCAATGAGAGTTTATTTGACTTAAGCAGGTTGATTGTGCCCAACATTCTGTTTACTGAACATGTTTATTTTTTCACAACACTGCAAATCTTGATTTTTTTTCTGTCATTATATTGTAAACAGGTATCTCTTCTTCTATATAGGCTAATTTTTTTTTATCTTTCTATGTGCTTGTACAATTTTATTTTTATTCTTGAATGTCAATGACCCACTAAATTTAATTTCAATCATGATTTTTTAAAAAATATTTTTCAAAGTCAAAGAGCCTTGCCCAATACCCTTTTGCTCCACCTGAATTTGTCAGTAGGTACAAATAGTTCTCAGGAAGTTTTCAGTTTCCTACCTCAAAAACTTGATTTTTCTTCTTCTCCTCTTTCTAAAGTCTTTCTCTAGTGCCAGGAGCTTTCTTGACTGAGTAAGAGAGTTGAAGCAACTGGAATCCACATTTATCAATGGAGAATGGGAATCAGGAGCTAACTGACCCAGTCTTCGGCCTTTTGGTGGGATTATTTTAAGGTTTGTTGCAAATTGTATCTCTGAGGCCCAGGGATTCATAGCACAAATCTGCTAATTAACACACCTGCCTTTTGTCCCAGATTACCCACTTCCTTCTTGAATGTCTTGAAATCATCTCTCCAAGAAACTATGTGCACTCAAATTTTTGTCTCAAACTAAGGCAAATATCATGCATACGTAAAGATTCATATGTTTCAGGAAAACATTTCAATTTTTTGAAAAAACTCAAATATTTGTGGAGGCACCCAACTTTCTTATAGTCCTTCTTATCTTCCATTGTTTTTCTCTTCACTCATTTCAACACCATGTTTTTAGGTGTGTTTCAAACTTGTCTTCATAGAACTGATCATTTTCTTCAAGTCAATTCTATGCATTGTGCTTCTAACTTAGTTTTAAATGTGTCAGCCTAATTTGTTTTAATTTCTTCAGGGCTGCCACTTTTCACTTTATTTTTTCCTCTTAACTTTGTATCTCCTGTTGGAAATCTTGCATCTTGTCTCAGGTTGGATTCTTTGGGAGGCAGCGTCTGAGGCAGGTTGGCACAAGGTGTTCATTAGGCAATGAAGCTGTGTTAAACATCTGTGAAAGGTAGAGGAATATATCAGGATTGGAATAGGCAAAACTCAGGCTCTGCTGTAGTTTCAAGTAGTAATGTTTGCCAATATCAAGGGGAGCTCTGGATTTGAAATAATTCATTAGTGATGTCCCCTGTTGGGCCAAATTGGCCACAACTTTATACCCCTATTGCAGTCAGTCAGTGGATGTTGGCCATCCTGAGAAGAGCTTGGATCTGTGCTAAATGGTTCTCTGCAGCTGAGGAACTCACAAGCTGACAGCTCTTTGCTGTCATCACGCAAGCAGCAAGTCCTCTCTGAGGGAGATTTGGATGGCACATCTTTGAGTCCATTATGATTCATTCTCCAATCATTATTTATTTCTTTTCATTTATTTGAGAATGCAAGTCAGCATCTGTTTAACATTTTCTTTGTTTCTTTAAATATTTCCTTAAAGAACTTCATTTTTTATCTTTGTTATGAATTTGGTGTTCCTTTTGTGGAAATTCTATGTTTGGCATGCTCCTCTAGATTGATCATTGCTACTTGTTATTTATTACTGAACAGGCAGCTATTTTTGAGTAATCTCTTTTCCCAAGAACACTGTGAATGGAATTTTCTTAACTTTGCCCTCCATTTGCCTGGGCACTGCCTCCATTTTTTTTCTCTCTTGAAATTTATATTGAAGTACCAGATGTTGACAGTTTGTAATGTGTGAACAGTCATCAGATCTTGTGAGTGAAAAGTGTGCAGTGAGTTGTGAGGGAGGGCCCATTGGACCAGTGACTAACTGCCAAGGATGTGCATTATTTACACAACCCATTACCTCTGCCCGAAGCACTCTTCTTCCTGCTACTTACCTGGTACTTGCAGATTCATTGTTCAGCTCGTGGATAGAAATTACTCCTCAGGGATGTTGTCCTGGTCTCTCTAACCAGGCTAATCCCTCTAATATAAATACAAACAGTGAGTCTTGATGAGAGGTGGAAATTATTAATTAAACTGGTCTTTAATGAAGGAATATTGCCAGGCATTTGGTTGTCTTTGGAAGTATAAAGCTCATCAGAACACAGAACATCTTCCACATTCTCTATTTTATTTTAACATGTTTTCAGAGCACTTATCATAGACTCAATTTTATGGGTTTTGAGGCGATTTTTTATTGTATTTATCTCACAAGACTTGATGTTAAAGACTAGATCTGTTTGCTCACTGTTGAATCTTAGCACCTAGCACAGTGCTTGGTACCTAGGCGGTACTTAGTAAAGTTCAGTTGAAAGTAATGTCTGAAAAAATGGATGCATTTAAATAATAAAGCAAAATATAATAAGATTGTTCAGGATACCAAAACATGGCTAATTAGGTTTCTAGATTCATGTAACTTCCTACAAATGCTTGCTTCGTGGGCTTTGAAACGCAAACATGTCTAAATGTACACTAAGGACCTCATCAAATATCTGATGAAAACCTGTGGTGTTCAATACCACTACTGAAAAGAGGTAGAAGGCATAGTCTTTGACTTTGGAGGGCTTTCAACCTAGATAAAATGCTACTCAGACCAACAAAACATCTAAAGAAGGGTGTGTCAGTCACAAATATCAAACAATTCTTGCATATTCATCAGTTGATGAGTGTCTCAAGCGAATGACTCTGAAAACGTATTTATTTCTTAACAGTATTTTTAGGCTAGTAAAATAATTTGGACATTTAAATAGTAAAACAGTTTATCATAAAAATGTCAGAGTGATTTTTCAGGTGACTGGAAAAGTGTACTTTTGCCTTTTTGTTTTGCTACATCTTGTTCTAAAACATCCTAAAATCACCCAAGAGAAATTAATCTTGTACATTTTAAATTTCATGCTGTTACAAAGCATCAGTTTTTCTCATTCTTTAAAGAGTTTTATTGGTGAAATTTCAACAAATAAATGCGTTTCTTCTAAATTTACATGTTTTACAAAACAAGTATTGAACACTGTAAAATATATGCCCAAGCGTAAGAAGGCTCAACTATCTTTACTAGTGAATGTTTGAAATATATTTATGTTCCGGTAACCTGAAAAACTATCTCACATTGTCCATAAAGGACTGTAAATGTCAAACACTTTGAAATATTTTCCAGAAACAAACTGATGGTCTTATAAAAGTCTTTATTTTGTTCTAAAAAAAATCTCTATTCTTCTCCTGAAAAATAATGGAATACTCAGTTTATATGTTCTGACTATCAGTCCTTTTTCCCCTAGAGCTCTTTTCCTTCCCAAAAAACATCTCAAGTTCCTTTTATTATCTCTTCAGTCTAAATATTTCAATTCCTCTAGAAGGTGTTATTTCATCCACACTGGCAAATTGTACACCCCTTTAAAAAATCACTTCTCATCAGAAGTATAGTCAAATACTTTTTACAAACATAATGTCTTCCTTTTGTGATTAACAAACCTCTAAAATAAACAGAAATTTGATAAATGAAGTTAAGAAATTCACTGTTGTGTCATTAATCATTTGGTATTAAAAAATAACTAATGAGTGTAAAATTGTTTCTGAAAAGTCAAAATGAGCCATTCTATGGCTTAGCGTTACTTCCAAGAACTTTTATTCTTTTTAAAAAATTGTATTTTATTTTTAAAATGTAGGGTACAATTCAGGTATAAAAGTGGTTATCATACAGGTAAAGTTTGGGCCTGCCTTTGGTCCCCATTCTCCCTGCTATGAGATAGAACTCTTATTCTTATTTCTTCAATTTCTAACATAAAACATCTTTAATGAATATCCTTGTGATGCTTGACTGACGTACTGAAATGTATAGATCCACCAGCCAATTTCACAGAAAGAAAAACTGAATCCTAAAGAGACAAAGTGACGTATTACGTAATCAGAGTTCTTAGTTGCCAAAAATAGAGCAAATTTATGCAAAATAATATTGCACAGCTCTCTGGTAGAGTAGGAACCCTTCTTTGGGGGCAAGCTGGTCTACTGGAAGTACTACTATCTTCCCTGTTGTGTGTGTTTGAGTTTGGGTCTCATTCTGTCACCCAGACTGAAGTGCAATGACACAATCAAGGCTCACCATAGCATTGACCTCACGGGCTCAGGTAATCTTTCACCTCAACCTCCCAAGTATCTGGGACTACAGGTAGGCATCACCACATCTGGTTAATTTTTTAATTTTCATAGAGATGAGGTCAGACTATATTGCCTTGCCTCGCCTCAAACTTCTGGGCTCAAATAATCCTCCTTTTTCATTCTCCGAAAGTGCTGGGATTACAAGCATGAGTCAGCACTCCTAGCCCCATCTCCCCTATTGAGCACATGTGACATAGTTTTCAATGCCCAATCCCAGTCCCTGGACACTGGGCAGCACCCAATATAATTGTAGCCATTGCCATTCTTAGGAATTCAATGGACAGCAGCTGCTCTCATTCTCACTAAAGTGGATTCTTTCTGGTCTCTAGTTTTTTTGCATCTATAGTAAATGATTCAAAATCTGGGTAAACCCAGTCTGTTTGGAATAGCTTAGGTCATGTACCAGAATTGTGAGAAAAACTACAAAAAAAAAGGTCTGAGAAGGCAACTATGTAGAATTTTCAACTTCTATAGTGGCAGACCTAAGTTTTCACTAATAGTTTGGGAATTTTGCAAATGTAGAAAAGGGGCTAATATACTAGATAGAATTGCATAGTAAGACATTTTCTCTTCTCCTTTCTTCTCTTTTTTCTTTTTCTCCCCTAGCCTCCCTCCCCTTCCCCTTTCCTTTCTATCTCTTCTCCCCCTCACTCTCCATTTTTATATCTATAGACAATTTGTAAGAATAAGGCATGCTATATGAGTATTAAAAAATACCTTGCATTATTTCTTGTTCATAACCAAATCCATAAAGTTTATTTTAGGAGGCTCCTGGAGACTTGACCATGATCACAGTTCTATTTGATTGCCCTAGGAACTACATTCAAGGATCTTATGTACAACTGGGTAGGGACTGTCATTTTAGACCTAAGGGTTTCATTGTGAAACCTGGCCACAATTTCAGTAAAGAATACATACTAAAATAGATTACTATATGAGGAAAGAAAGCCAAGAGTCATGTAAAGATACAGGGAAGAAGAGAACAAATTCATGTAGGAAAATCATCTTCTTAATGTATAAAACATCACATTCTTGAGGAAGGTATGTGCTGGGGGTGGGATGGGGGCCATGGATGGTTTGCCTGGAATCACTGCAGAACTGAGAAGACCATGGCTCAACCACGTCCTAAGGGCTCTGCTCTGGAGCTGCTCCCTGGCTTTGGGACATGCCGCTGACAATGTGGGGCATGGGGCTAGCTGCATGGGAAGGTTTCAGTGAAGGGAACTGGGGAGGCAATGCAGCCAGCATCCCCCATCAAGGAAAGACACACGGTTAGCTTTGGGAAGTTATAGGCATCCTTGGGCTGGTGCTTCGTGTCTCCAAGCCTGGAAAGAATTGGCCTCCTTAGCTTTACTCATGTTTCTTCTGTTTCATGTTAAACAGGGCTGTCTACCACCCCTTTCCCCCCACTGTGGTTTTGCAATGATACCTATAAAGCTCCTGGCACATGTCCTGCTCCTGCCCCTCCTAAAGTCAAAGCCAAATCAAAGGCTTTCAGGCCAAGAAGGCAATGAAAATAGGTGTCCATAGCCATAATATAAGATCTGCACCTCACTTACCTTTTGGAGGTCCAAGACACTGCAGTTCCAGAGGCAGTCCAAATATCCTCAGAAGAGCACACCCAGAGAAACAAGCTTGACCACTATGCCATCATCAAGTTACCTCTGACCATTGAGTCTGCCTTGAAGAAGATAGAAATAAAAACACACTTGTATACATTGTGAATGCTAAAGCCAATAAGAACCATATCAAGCTGGTTTGATTATTGTAGCTTTATAGTAAAGTTTGAAGTCTGGTCATGTGATACCTCCTGCTTTGTTTTTGTTTTTGTTTTTTTGCTGAGGATTGTTCTGACTATTCTTGGTCATTTGTGTTTCCATATGAATACCTGTATTGTTTTTTCTAGCTCTGAGAAGAATGTTGCTGGTAGTTAGATGAGTATTGCATTAAATCTGTAGTTTGCCTTAGGTAGAATGTACATCTTTATAACGTTGAGTCTTCCAATCCATGAGCATAGGATATATTTCCACTTATTTGTGTCATCCTTGATTTCTTTGAGCTGTGTTTTGTAGTTCTTGTTGTTAAGGTCTTTCACTTCTCTGGTTAGGTGGATGCCAAGGTATGTCATTTGTGTGTGTGTGTGACTATCGTG
>CAUYQG010249570.1:0-11612 GCA_963574415.1 Tarsius wallacei
GTGGATTGCCTGAGCCTGCGAGTTCGAGACCTGCCTGGGCAACTTGGCGAGACCTCATCTCTACAATAAATCAAAAATTAGCCGGGCATGGTAGCACGCACCTCTAGTTCCAGCTACTTGGAGGGCTGAGACGGAAGGATTACTGGAGCCCAGCAGGTCAAGGCTGCAGTGACCAGGAGCGTGCCACTGCACTGCAGTCTGGGTGACAGAGTGAGACTCCAACTCAAAAAAAAAAAAAGAAATGCAAAGTCTCAGACTCCAAGCCTCACCCTGACTGAATCAGAAACTCTGGTAGTGGGCCCAGCAATATGTACTTTAACAAGCCCTCCAAGGCATTCTAATATATGTTAAAATTTTAAAACCACTACACTAAAACATCATTGAGACAACAGCTGCAAGCAGCCACCATTCTTAGGACTGGGCAGCAAAGAAAAGAGATGGATGGAATTACCAAAACTGAAAAGCTTGAGAAAAGGCCATGGAATTGAAATTCAGACTTTGGAGAATGGATTACTGCTTGCCTGGTGCTGGTTTCTCTGAGTCAGAGGAGAGACTCTATAGATCTGGGGACCAGTTTTCTAAGAAAGAAGCACCCAGGAGTTGGAGCTGGTGTCTCAAGAAAGCACATGAAGATTAGTTCTACAAGTGTTGGAAAACCCTCAAATTGTAATCAGCTCTTGCTACTAGAAGGAACTACTGCTGCCAGACAGAAGAACTGTTACTAGAGTGAGGATCAAGAAATCCATCCAAAAGAAATGAGAGCAGATCCCTTCTTCCTTCTCCACCTCTGCAGTGCCTCTCTGCTCCCTCTATTGACAGCCTAACAGAGAGCCAGAAATGTTTGCAGAATTCCTAAGGGTGGGTTTCAAACTGAGAGATGTAGTTTACTAACTGGTGTGGTGGCCAGTTAGTAAAATATTGTTGGTGTGCATAATTGGTTACACATAAACATTTTCTGGGGCAATAACTTCTAGGTGGACTTTTGGCCTTATTGTAAAAAATTATTCCTATTTAAAAACTATGGTATCTCCTACTGAAATTAATAAGAAGTATTCAGGATATTTGTAGAATGGACAGGAAGCTATACAAGGGCCACACTGAAGTTTACTTACCGGGGTCTAAGACTGAAAGATCACAACCGTAATGGCTGAGGATTACTCAATAGCAGCCGCGTGACATGATTCAGTCAGCTGAGGGTCAGTTCCTTAAAGCTTAGTGTCAGAGGACTAGACTAAAAAGAAACTTACTAGGACAGAACAGTCAGGGTCCCTGCCTTATAAAACAGGAGAGTGGCAGAAAAAGTTGTTCTGAAATCATAGTCACTAACAAGAGAAATACAAACGTGTTTCTTCACATAGGCAGCCATCTTTGTGCAATTCCAGGATCACAAAGAACATTCTCATTGTTTTAGGTTAACAAAATGTTATTGAATAATTATCAGAAGTATACCCAATACTTTGGGAGATAAAGTAGAACTATCTTTTGTTATTCTTAAAAACCATTACATATTTCTTTTTTGTGTGTTCATATTTTATTTTGTCTTTTTTCTTTTTTTAGCATGCAACAAAACCTTTATTAACATGTCTTTTTTTTTTTTTTAAAGGATGTTGAAGAATCACAAAACCACACTGGCGAACCCGTTGGAGATGACTATAAAAAGATGGGAACACTTTTTGGTGAACTGAACAAAAACCTTATCAACATGGGCTTCACAAGGATGTATTTTGGAGAACGAATTGTGGAACCAGTAATAGTCATCTTCTTTTGGCTTATGCTGTGGTTTCTTGGCCTGCACGCCCTTGGACTAGTTGCTGTTCTTTGCCTTGTCATTATTTATGTGCAACAGTAACTGAATGGATTTATTTGATATTTGGTAGCCATAAATGTAATTAGAGAAGTTATTATTTCACTTTTTGACAACCGAAAAAGTTTGCCTAGTTTCAAGTTGTGTGATGACTGTTTTATAATTAAATTTATACACAAGCATGTTGTTTAAACTAAACTCTTGATAACAGGGTTGCACATATATTTTTAATACACATTAGCTTATTCAGAGCTCTTGTTTCACTACTGTGATCTCTGTCTCCTTTAGATACCTCTATCCCCATGCCAAATCTTAACGACCACCACCAAAAAAGGGAGCAGGGAAAATAACAGAATATGGAATTCAAATCAAGCAATGTAGTTCTCATAAAGAGTTACAATAAAACATTTTAGGAAAAAAAAGGATGAAACAAACTAAAAATAAGTTTTAATTGGAAAGCTCTTCCCCATTCACTCCCCCCATTACCACCACCAAATAATCTAATATTATTTGGGGAATTTTTGAATTTCTATTGCTCCTGCTCAGCCCAAAGTAAGGTCAATAATAATTAGCATACACTACCTTAACGTTGTGATAAAAATCAATAAAGCTAGCACATTTACTAAAGGTTGAAAGAATATATTTATTATAACTGGGGAAATTTCCCAGGTTAAATATAACTGCTAAATAATGTAACATGTAGACCTGGAATTACTGCAGTATATCATTTCAAGTTTTAGACAATTTTGGTGCTAATTACATTTTGTGAGTTTTTCAAGTCTTACAAGCATAGTTGACTGCACTCTAAGGTAATGCCATATTTTCATGTATCTAACAAGTTGCATATTTTTTCTTAGACATTTTCAGTGTTTTTTTCAGAAATTTACAATTTTATAATTCTTTTAGAAAAATTACTCAAAGATTTGAAACAATGTATTTCCTATCTTGGCATGGATTTTTTTCCACACACAAAAAATTGATTTACATTTGACTGTTCAGAAAAATAATCAGGTCTTTTTTTTTTATATCTGTATTGGAAAGTACAGTATTACAGTATAACACCAAATGCTTAAGTTTGGAACTTAAGAGCCAATTGTAATAATATTCTTCTAAGGCTAATGCAAGTAATTGGCTAGCCATGTTACTAATGTGTCTTAATTTAGCACTTTGAGGTTTTATATTGAAATAAACATTTCTTTAAATATTCTTTGAAAGTGGAAAATGGCTTTAGTGATCTTTGAGGTTTTGTTAGAGACTATATAAACAAAGAAGTAGTTAAAATCGTTAAGAATTAGGGTTAACACCGGGCTCGGTGGCTCAGCCTGTAATCCCACGCTTTGGGAGACCGAGGTGAGTGGATTGCCTGAGCCCGCGGGTTCAAGACCCACCTGGGCAACTTGGTGAGTCCTCATCTCTACAATAAATCAAAAAATTAGCCGGGCGTGGTAGTGCGCACCTGTAGTTCCAGCTACTTGGAAGGCTGAGGCAGAAGGATCGCCGGAGCCCAGCAGGTCGAGGCTGCGGTGGCCAGGAGCGGCCACTGCACTGTAGTCTGGGTGGCAGAGTGAGACTCCAACTCAAAAAAAAAAGAATTTGAGTTAACTATGAAGAAAATGGGGCAGTAGGACATTTTTATCTTTGATAGGGCACTAACTAAAACATATAGAGTGTTTACTGTTCTACTTCGTAACGCTTTTACCCAGTCCTATTTTTAAAATTTATGCATTTTCAGTGTCTTCCCATTCTGTAGCAGAAAATAATGAAAAATATTTAATTTAGATTTCTAAAACCAGATATCCTTAAAAAAAAAATCAGTAAAGGGTCACTGAAAAGGATAGTGCATTTGTATAAGTACAAGCCTTTTAAAATTTGACTTTTAAAAAACAGAAGACTTTGTACTATACTATTGTGTTTTTATTGAGTTTTCAGTATTTTTATAGTAACCTTTATAAACTCAATATTACTGCAAGTTGTTTGAAAAGATGTATTCATATGTGTACAGAATTGTGAGGTTTTCAGTAGAAGTCATGAGATTTTGTATAGCTGCGTAAAATGTAAGTGCATTCTTTTCTAATGCTACTGGAAATTTTAACTTTCCTTTGGAATGCAAAAAAGATATCGTACACAACATAACAGCTCTGGTTCCACCAGTGCCTAATGTGAAAATATTTTAAAAGTAAGTTTTCATAGTTAATCATTTAGTATACTGTCAATACTATGCATCTGCACACTGGTGTTAATAGGGTATTAAATTACATAAAGAAATAAGACATTATAGTGGTATTCTTTCTACATATATTATTGGTTAGTGCATTATATCTTCAGACCTTTGCTTTGACTTGAGAAAAAACAAACTTTGCTAGTTTAATGGAGAAGAAATATTTGCTTTCATGAAACATATTAGAATACAGATTATACTAATATTCTGAAATGAAACTGGTGATTTCTTTGGTTCATAGTATAAGGAATTAGATTGAAAAGTATTCTCAGTCACTTCACTCTCAGTTACAAACCAATTTTAGAAATTGTTATTGCTTATGAATAAAGAAATAGAAGTGACAATACTAAGGTTGTTAGATTATATAATGTATACTCATACCACCAGCCCTCAATTCAAAAGAAAAAGATCAGTGTGTACAAATAAAGTGACTAGATAAGTAAAATCCATTTTTCTTAAGATAAAAACTCTGTATTTTGTAGAACTCACTTTCCTCATATCTTAAGTTGTCATGTACAATGTACTTTCCGCTTCCTGACCACCAGTCAGATTATTCTTAGTCCAGTAATATGCCGGAGCCAGCTTGCACTGACTTACAAGAGCCAAGTGTATATGTTTTTTTCTTCCTTCAGGGACATCAAGTTGGTAGTTTGAGATTGGCTATAGTGGTAGTATTTACACCAAAAAAAAAAAAAACAAAAAAGCAAACACAACAAATCAGGGTTCTTTTTCCCTGGAGAGCCAACTATTAAACATACATCAGCACATCATTGGTTAACCACTCTGAAGGCCACATTCCCATTTTTACCCTTATGGATATAAAAGGAAAGAAAAGAACACATTTTGTGAAATAAAAGAAAGTGCATTAGATACATCCCCATTGACCCATCCAAACTGTATTAGAATCTTTTCCTTGTAGGGATTATGGTCCATGGTTATCCTCTGACCAACATATCTCTATTTAATCACAAGTTTTGACCAGAGAACATCTGTCTAGGCTATCACCAAGCTGCAAATCCATTAAGCCTATCCAGGTAATCGGGAAAGGAGAAACTATCACAGAACTGATGGAGGGCAAATTACAGTATAAGTACAGAATAAGTGAAGTAATACAGAAAGCTCAAAATAGTCAAAGCTAGGTATTGAGCAATCAGGCTGTTTGTATGGTTTGCAGATTATATTTTAACAGTTATTTTATAAACATTTCTTGATTTCAAGTTACTTAAAATCCTTTCAGCACCAATTTATGGCTTTACAAGGTAAAAGGAGAAGAAGAAAAAAATCAAATTAAACTTTAATATTTGTTAATTCCTCTAGTAATAGACTTGGCTGTTTTAAACTAATATTAAAATGATGACTCCAGGATTATTGGTGGATTAGGGGTCTTTTGTAACTCCTATTTCTCTGTCCCACATTCAGTGTTTGGTGTGCCTTGGGGTTCATTCCAACAGCCTGCTCTCTCCTCACTTCACACATCACCTCATCACTGTCACCACTCCCATGGCTTCAGTTCCATTTGCATACTAACAACTTCCCCATCTGCATCTCTATTTCACAGCACTATACAGACTATAAATAAGATCCATACATTCAATTGCTTGCCCAATATTTGTGCTTGGTTATCCCATAGCACCTTAGATTCAGGATGTCCAAAGAATAGCTCAGCATCTTTCTCTCAAATCTTTTCTTTCATGGTTCCCATTCTCAGCAAATGACACAATCCTCTCCCCATTTGCTCAAACAAGAATTGCAGGGACATTTTTGACTCTCATCTTTCCTGTACTGCCTAATTTTAACTAATTACCAAGTGCTGCCTATTTTATTCCTAAAAATTTCCTGCTTTTCTTCATTCCCAGCGTTATTAGCTTAGTCCATACATCCATCATGTCACCTGGAATGCTATCTCAGAATCCTGATTAGCCTCCCTGCCTTCATTTTCCACTTTGTAGTTATGCATCTTTCTAAAAAATAATTCTAACACGATTCAGATCTCCTTTACTTCAATATTTTCAATGACTTTCTGTTACCATTATGATAAGTCCTTACTCCTTAACATGTCTTAAAAGGCCCTTCTCTCTATGCTACCACCCTCTATTTCCAAGACCCAACTATCCTGAACTCTTTTTCAGTTCCTTAAAAGGAACATGTTTTCTTTTAGAACTTTGTACATGCTTTACCGTCTTTCGTTAACCCCTCCCCACCAGGCTGACCAACATCTGCCCAGTCTAAGTCTGCACTTAGACATCAGGTCCTCCAAGGAAATTTCTCTGACTCCTTTAAATCCAGTTTTGGTAGCTCATTGTATGGTCGGTTTCTCATTATGTGAAACCCTGTCCTACTTCTCCTATCAGCACTTCTCATACTATGTTACAATAGCTTATTTTCAGCTTCTTTCAGTTGGCTTCACAAGGGAAGAAAATGTGTCTATCATGTCTATAATTATATTGCCAGTGCCTAACTTAATGCCTGGCACATTATAGGTGCTCAAAATATTTGTAAAATGAATAAATCAACTTCACTTACTCATGGTCTCTCTGTAGTCCACTAACAAAGAAGATCTAGAGTTGGTTGTACTTTAGAGTTCTTTTACTCCAAAAATACACTTATTGTGCGCAAAGAATGGTTGATGTATATGTTATAATTTATAAAGCTTATTCACTTTTGATAAAAGAATATTGCTGTTACTTGTATACATATACAGTATTGCTACTATCCATTTGCATATTTTTTAGGAGAAAATGTATTTTCAACGTTCTGTTTGGCTGATTCACTGTTTCTCCAAAAAGGATATTTTATGATACATATGGTCACTGACGCTACCAAAATTTCATATGCGTTCAGTATTTTTCAATAGACCTTTATCTACTAAATTTTAATTTTTTAAAAAACTCTGAAGCTGTGAACAGAAATTATCAAGTATTTAAGCTTGATGTTTTAGGCTCCAGAATAAATTCACTACTAGAATGTCCTAGTAGTCCAGACATGTATGTTAAATAATACACACACACACACACACACACACACACACACACATACACACACACGTAAAGTACCTTGTTATTCTTTCAATAAATATTACTTTTACAACCCTGAATTTTGAGTGTCTCTTCTGACTCCCTATCTCATGTTCTGCTTATCAGTTAATGACTGCCGCCACATCCTGTTTGGATGTGGCCAAAGCAACAGCACAGCTGGGGGTAAATGGAGCTTGTCTTTTTTCCTCATCTCTGCCGCTAGATCAGAATGCCAAGACTTTACATGTGTGTGGCTTCCCAGGCAAGAAGTGGGAAAGCCAAGATCAAGAGCAAGCTCTGCCTCCAAGCTGTACTTCTTTCTGTCATCTTTACAGCTGTGTACGTTAGAATTATCAAATGAATTCTACAGAAGCCTGCTAAAGATCCAAAACATTGTCATGTGTTTATTAAATTTGAGTTTATCTTTTCAGCAATGAGTTTTATCATTTAATCTTTCATTAACTTATTTGGAATCGTTTGCCAGATTTTTGTTTGTTTTGTGTGTGTGTGTATTTTACAGTATACAGTAAATTTTACCATAAGACCATGGACCTATTTTATTATTGGTTTCCCCCTGTATTACAAGAGGCTAGTTGATAATATATTTTTAGGATGAGATTTCTTTAAAACATGAGAAAGTTCCATATACAATATACTTATTAATACCATAGTTTATTTAAGACAAAAATCTTAAAAAGCATTTTTCTGGGAGTATTGGGATATGTAAAAACTCTATCCATATTAGAGAATATGTTCCATCTACTGAATGCTCTTCTCTGATCTGTCATGATTGCTTCTGTTGTTATGTTTTCCTGGGTTTTTTAGAGATGTAACGTAAATAGTCATAAATTTTTTTCCATGACGTCACAGCCACAGGTAGCCACAGCAAGCTGCCTCTGAAGGCCCTTAAGTCATGATTCATAACATGTTTTCTTTTAAAAGGCAAAAGAGTATATGTGTAAATTGAATATATATATAAAGATTAAGAAGAAACAATTACAAAAAGAAGACACACCCCTGGATGTTGGTTTGGAAAGATGAACTTAAATTAGTCTTGCACAAAACTCTAGTTATGATTTTTCATATAAGGTGAAGCATTTGTTTAATTGTTAGACCAGTGATTTTCAAAGGTTTTAGTTTGGTTTGCGTTACATAAAATCTCACATAAATGTCATGTATATTTGTATATATGATATATGTGAATATCATATATGTGATAAAAGAACTGCTGTGATTAATTTTGCTATAGGTCAAGTTCCTGGGGAGCAGACTCAGAAGAAATTAGCAAGCAGGAAGTTTGTTAGGGCATGCTCTGGGATCAGCACTTGTAAGGGAAGTAAAAGACGCAGGATTGGACAAAGGGAGTTAAGCTATACGGTCACAAGGCCTCAGCGACCCTAGGGAAAGCTCTGAAGCTCCTTCAGAGTTGTGCCATGTTGAGTGGAGGCACCCCTCTTCAGCCAAAAGCAATTCCCAGAGAGGACTGACAGCTGGGAGTTGTCATCAAGCAGCACTCCCAGCCGCTATCAAAATAAATCCTTCCGTTTTAAAGGGAGGATTTGAGCAGCACAACATGGCATCGACTATTGAATCCAGTATTTCCTCACCTCACCTTCTATGATACCTAAGTCACTTCCTAAAACTCCACTCTTTAGGGTACAGTATACAAATGACTAAGTTAAATCATAAACTCACTGGTTAAGATGGTCTTTAACAATTGAAGGGTACAGTTTTTAGTCTGTTGTGTTGCATATCCTCTATTATGAGATTCAGATCTTCAATTATGATAAGGCTTTTATTGCCTAAACAGTATGTGCAGGATCCAACAGTAGCTTGATTCTATTAGGAACAGGTGAACAAAATGGCTGACCAGAAAGCCTGTTACTTAAAACTAGGAGTAGGATGTCCATGAAATTTTTTATGTTTAAACTGCTTAAACCAACATGTAAGATAATAAGTTTCTCAGATGGGGCCTCCCAAGACATCAGAACAAACCGTCATCGGGGCATGCCTTGGAAGCTAGCTAGGTTTAAGTATAGATGTCGGTAAATCTTTAAAGAGCTCTTATTTATGCTTTCTGGCTCCTTTTCCAAGTTTCCAAAGCAGTTTTAATCCTCAAATTTTGGAAGCATGTTTAAAACAAGATAGATTTTCAGTGGTAGAGCAGAACTCATTTCAAAGAAACCATATCCTGTGCCCCCACCCCTCCCCAAAACCCTACTACAGCTAATTTATGACTTGGAGATTTGGCCCTAATCATGACTTTTCTATTTGTTTTTAGCATATAGGGGCTCAACAGCCAGATTTGGCAATTCAATAGGCACTTAAAAAGAGTTTTCTCCCATCTTAGTCCAGAATATTTTTCGAGCTCCTAAGAGTAATTTTAGCTGCTATTTTTTTATCCCAGGAATCTTAGAAGTAGGCATGATCAAGCAACCTAGTTATGTACTAAAACTTTAGTAGTGTTTAGGCATAATTGTCCCCTTCGGTTACAGGAAAATATTAGAATAATGTTCAAACTTTCAGATAAAAGCCCCTTTATGTCAGACCTTAATTTAAGACTTGGTTCTACCATTTACTAGCTCTAGAATTTGTACAAATAATGTCTACGTCTTTTAAAATTTCAAATCTTTTATCTGTAGAGTAATAGTTATGACTGCATAAATTATTGCATATCTTATCATAGTGCCTGCATATAGCAAACTTTCAATAACTATTAGTCATTATTATTAAATATGAACAATCATGAGAAAGATGACCTTCACTCTCCATGGAAAACTCATACATTGAGATTCACAGAAAAGTTTGATTATTTTATTGTTGCCAAATGATAGGTAAATACAAGGGAATTCTGTTACAAGCTCTGTTTCTAACCACTCATGAACTTAAATGATCAAAAAAGTTAGGAATGAAGAAGCCAAAGAATTGATGAACAGAAACGCAATGTGTTCTGTGCAACCACACCTTTAATGAAACATTTTGTTTTCTTTAAACACCTACTTACCACAAGACAAAGCGCTTTCTGTTGCCTCTTTGCCTTGGGAAACTTTGGTGCAGAATCGCACTCAGCAGTTCACACACAATTCTGCTGTGGGTTTGAACATTTACCAAATGAAATCAATTCCAAAAATACTTAGTTCTACGTTCTACTGCATTTTATAGGCCCAGAGTATGTATCTTGCTTTGATTTCAAAGTGAGATTTCAAACTAATCCACTGGTCTGTGTTATATTTTTGATACACACTTAAAAATGTTTGACCAAGATAAATAACTTTGTACTCAGTATAATCCATACTCAAAATATATAACCTATACCAGTATCTTCACTTTAAAAATCCAGCCCGTGCCAAAACACATGAATATATTCTGTATGCAAGTAGATAGTATAAGCCAGGAAGAGTGATTAATATGTAGTCGTTAAAAGTATTATTAATACGTTCATGAAGTCTTATCTTTTTAGTCTTGAATCATGCTAAGTGAATATTATGATTTTAATTCACCCTTCTCTGTTTTGGCAAATTTTCAGTTACATTGTTCCATCCTGAACTTCTCTTTCATACCTCCTTTCCTTTCAAGTAATTCTCCCTACCTGAGAAGTAGAAACCTCACAAATCAGATGCTTATGAAAAGCCATGGCATATCTTTAGTGCCATCTCTTCGTGTGTTTCAAAACTGGTTCTCCCACATTTTCCTTAACTGTCAGTTTATGCTTTTATAAGATGCTCAGATAGTGCTGATGTTGGTCAAATACAGCTCTTCAGGCATTTTTCACTTTTTCACATGGTAGGAAACATTTCTTGAGAACCTCATGCCTTGGCTACCAATCTTCACAATCACCTCTCTGGTAATGGAAATATACTGTGTTTTTCCTTTGTTTACCATATCACTGACACCCACATCAATGAGATAGGCTTTCTTACACTAACTTGGCTTGCAAACATCCTAGGCTAACAAAGAAGACATTATTTTTGCAATGACAGAAAGACTTAGAAACAAAAAGACTTGGACTATAACACTTGTTTTAAATTACAGGTGCTGTACTGGCACTACTGACTGATGCTAGGCGGTGCTCATTCATCTCTGCCGAATCAAGTAAAATTCGTAGACTATTTTCTTTACCAGTGAGTCATTTCTCTTCATCAATGACTTTCAGAAATGTTCAGAACAGGAAAAATGGTACTGATAAAGCCTCCAAATATATCCAGACTTTACATTTCTTATCTCCATTGCTAGCTAGTCAAAAAGCAAGATTATTGCACTACCTGCCTGACTCTTCTATTTCTCCTGATGTTTACTGATCTTTTAGTTTTATGCAGGGCACTTTTCCTAAGTAGAACTCTTTGTTGTTTTTTTTCAATGTAACCTAATCTTTTTTTTTTATAATCAGTATTTTTTATTTTGATATTGTGGGGTACAGTCAAGGATTAGGTATACAAATATGCTTCGTTCAGGTACCCTTGTTGACAAGAGGTGTCTTCCCATCCCCAGACAGATATTGACTACCATTAATCCCACTTCCTTCCCCTCCCCCCCCATAGTTTCCCATCTCTGTCAGTCATTTTCTTATAGTATTATA
>CAUYQG010249571.1:0-14863 GCA_963574415.1 Tarsius wallacei
CGACTGCCACGGGCGGTGGGGGTGGGGGGTGGGGTGGTGTGCCCTTCTCTTCTCCATGCATCGTGTCTGGGATACATGGTATTGTATTACTGGTGATGCTAACTTGGATCACTTAGAGAAGGGGGTGCCCACTAGCTCTCCAGTGTAAAGTCACTATTTTTCCCCTTATGGTTAATAAGTATTTGGGAGTAGATATTGTTGGGTAAATGTCTTGTTTTTTCCTTAAGGCTCTGCCTCCTAGTTTTAGCATTCATTGGAGGATCTCATCTGTAGCAATTTATTACAGTGGTATTCCAAGGGTAATTTTCTACTTCCTGCATTCTTTCCACAGTTATCATTTGGAATGCTTCTATAGGGAAAATAGTTGTTCTTTCTCTCCATTTACTTGATAATTTATGCACATCAGTATGAACTCATGGATTTTTTTTTAATTCTTTAGGCCATAATCCAGTCCTACTGTTATTTATTTGGTTGTCCAACACTCCTGCTTGGCCACTGGAGAGCTGTTAGGTTGGCTCCTGTGTCCTACTGACATGCACCTTCTCTTTCTCTCAAAGCATTTCCCTACTTTCTGACACCACAAAATATTTCAGCTTCATCTTGTATTTTCACTGAACCCAGTAATAGAATAAACCACTTCTCTAAGGCCTTCCAAATTCCCTTTTATTGGAGAATGGTATTTAGAAACCAAAATGTAGGCACTAGTTTGCCGACTGCTACTGGGATGTCACTGCTTCTAGGTCCTCTCAGTGAACAGAACAAGGAAATATATGAAGGTATACTAATCCATGGATATACATACAAACATTCTTACTTTTATATCTATCAACTTGGATATATATATATATATATATATTTTTTTTTTTTTTTTTTTTTTGAGTTGGAGTCTCACTCTGTTGTCCAGACTGGAGTGCAGTGGCCGCTCCCGGCTACCGCAGCCTTGACCTGCTGGGCTCCGGCAATCCTTCCACCTCAGCCTTCCAAGTAGCTGGAACTACAGGCGCGCGCTACCACGCCCGGCTAATTTTTTTTTATTTATTGTAGAGATGAGGTCTTGCCAAGTTGCCTAGGCAGGTCTCAAACCCACGGGCTCAGGCAATCCACTCACCTCAGCCTCCCAAAGCGCGGGATTACAGGCTGAGCCACCGAGCCCGGCTGGATATATACATTGTTAAAGCATGAATTTATACTGATACCTCTCACTTCAACCCAACATCCATGGGGTTTGTTTTAGCATTTCCCCTTTGAATCTACCACTGACAGTAAAAAACTTGGCTTACTACCTATAACATATTTGCTCAACTCTAGTATATATGTAAAGTGTACATGTATGCAAAAATGTTACACATATGTAAAGTGGTTTCAGAATTGCTAACCCACATCCTGGTAAGAAAACAACTTATCAACTAGAGTACAGTGCTTGCATACAGCACGTCTGTCTTTACCTTAGCCTTGAAGTATCCACTCAACATACGGTTTTCACCTCTGCCTCCTAGAGTGTGGTATGTCAATCATTTGTAATACTGTTAGATCTTTTGTCATAGTCTGCATTCCATCTTTGATTCCTGATTGATTTCATTTTTTAAATTTGCATAGAGTAAAAACAGCTCTGCTATATTCTATGGGATTTGACAAACACATAGAGTGTGTATCCACCAACAGAGCCCACAAAGAACAGTTCCATCATTCCCCAAATTCCCTCACACAACCCTTTGCTAGTTTCACCCTCCCCCAATCCCAAACCATAAAAACAACTGATCTAGTTTCCATTCTGTGGATACAGAGGGAAAAATAAACTTTCTTCTCTGTTCTCACACCTCAACAATCAACACAGAATACTTCTATGACCAAACGTGTGGGATTTTTTTCTCCCCACACACCAAGAAGGCAATCAGTTCTGCAGCGGACACCAGCTGGGTGTCCTCCAATTCAAGTCTAACCCTATTTGCCTGGAGACAGCATCAGATTCCTCAGGTTGAGGGCTCAGCCCCACAAGACTGCCCCCACTTCAGAAGTCCATTCAAACCCCAGGTTGTTTCACCCATGCTTTTGACTGATCAGCTGTAAATTGGGGTTCAGATCTATTCAAGCAATTGCACATAGCAATAGTGTGTTCCTTTTGATACTGAGCTGTTTTCCACTGCACGAATGTACTACAATTAGTTTATCTAGTCACCTGTTGAGGAGTATTTGAGATGTTTCACTTGTGGATGATTATGAAAAAAATAGATATAAACAATCACCAATTTTGTGTAAACAGGAGTAAAAATTCACTTGGGTAAATACCTAGGAGTGAGAGAGCTAGGGCATATGGCAAGTGAATGTTTAGTCTTATAAGAAACTGCTCATCTTTTTCAGGCTGGCCATACCCTTTTGCATTCCTACCAACAATGAGTGGGAATTCCTGAAGTGCCACATTTTCTTTTTTTTTTTTTTTTTTTTTGAGTTGGAGTCTCACTCTGTCGCCCAGACTGGAGTGCAGTGGCTGCTCCCGGCCACTGCAGCCTCCACCAGCTGGGCTCCGGCGATCCTTCTGCCTCAGCCTTCCGAGTAGCCGGAATTACAGGCATGCGCTACTATGCCCGGTTCATTTTTTGATTTGTTGTAGAGATGAGGTCTCGCCAAGCTACCCAGGTGGGTCTTGAACCCGCGGGCTCAGGCAATCCACTCACCTCAGCCTCCCAAAGCGCGGGATTACAGGCTGAGCAACCGAGTCTGGCTAGTGCCACATTTTCTTACCAGCACCTGTACCTTTTCTAAAATCTTAGCCATTTTACTAGGTATGTAGAGCTATCTCCACTATGGTTAGTAATTCATGATACTGAGCATCTTGTCATATGCTCATTTGCCATCTGTGTATCTTCCTTGATGAAGTATCTGCTCATTTTGCCCATTTTAAAATTTCTTGTTTGTGTTCTTTTTTTTTAATTTAAGTGAGAAAGCAGGATATATTGAGGACAGAAAAGCTCCCACAGTGGGAGGGGACCCGAAGGGGCTGCCCCTGTTTGTGTTTTTATTGTTTTCAGTGCTCTTTCTTTATTCTAGACAAAAGACCTTTATCAGATACACGATTTATAAATATTTTCTCCCAGCTTCTCCTGGCTTGTCTTTTTATTTCCTTAATGGTGTCTTTTGAAAGACAAAAGATTTGAGTTTTGATGGAAGTTCAATTTGTCAATTTTTTTTTCATGGGTCATGTTTTTGGTACTGTATTCTTTGACAAATCCAAGGTCACCTAGATTTTCTCCTAGAAGTTTATTATAGATTTTCATTTTATATTTTGGTCTATAATTTATTTTGAGTTAATTTCTGTAACAGCTGTGAGACATCTGTAGAGGTTCATTTTCTTGCATATGGACATCCAATTGTTCCAGCACTCTTTGTTGAAAAGACTGCTCTTTCTCCACTGAACTGCTGTTGTGTCTTTGGGGGGAGGGAAATAGTTGGCTAGTCCTGTGAGTCCATTTCTGGACTCTTCTGTTCCACAGATCCATAATGTCTGCCCTTTCACTATCACACTGTAGCATTATGATAAGCCTTAAAACTAGGCTTGTGATTCTTCTAACTTTATTCTTTTTCATAATTCTTTTGAGTATCGTAATTTCTTTGTACCTCAGTATAAAATTTATAATCAGTTTTTAGATCTCCACAAAAAGATCTTGCTGGGATTTTGATTGGGATTATGCTAAGTCTATAAATCAAATGGTAGAGAATTGATATAATTATAATATCAAGCCTTCCATCGCTCCATTATTTAAGCTTCTTTAACATATCAGTATTTCAGTTTTCAACCTTAGAATCTTCATGTATTGTATTAGATTTATACCTATTTCATGTTCATATATTTAAAATGTACTCAAATGGTATTTTTAAATGTCAAATTTAAAAATTCGAATTATTTTGATACTACTTGTCCATTGCTAGTATACATCAAAACTGTTCACTTTTATATATTGACCTTGTATCCTGAGACCTTGTGGAACTCTTATTAGCCCTAGGAGCCTTTGCACATGGACAATCATGTCATCTAACAAACATGTCCTACCTCAGACTCCTGAGTAGCTGTGATTACAGGTGAGTACCACTACGCCCAGCAACTGGCTTTTTCTGTCAGCACTTTTAAAGATGTCTTGGCATTCTCTTTGATTTGCATGGTTTCTGACAAGAAGTCTGCTGTAATTCTTATTTTTGTTTCTCTGTATGTCATTTCTGTTTTCTCCGAGTACCTTTAAGATCTTCTGTCTTGTTTTCAGTAGTTTAAATATGCTATGACAGGGTATGTTCTTGCTGCTATTTATCCTATTTAGTGTTCTCTCAACTTCCTGGATCTATGGTCTGCCATATGTCATTAATTTGAGAAAACTCTCAGCGATTATTTCTTTTCTTTTCTTTAGCTATTATTTATTTAAATATTCCTTTGGCCCCACTATTCATTCATTCTCTCTCTCTCTCTCTCTCTCCTTTTCCTTCAGGGATTCCAATTACCTGTATGCTATAGCATGTGCCATTATCCCACAACTTTTGGGTACTCTGTTTTGTCGTTGTTGCTTTAGAACTTTTTTGTGTGTGTTTAAGTTGGGGTGATTTCTACCGACCTAACTTCAAGTTCACTGATTCTTTCCTTGGCTGTGTCACGTCTACTGACAAGCCTGTTGGAGGCTCGTCTCTGTTACAGTGTTCTTTATTTCTAGCATTTTCATTGGATCCTTTCTTATAGTTTCCATTTCTTGGTAAAATAATGACTCCTATGATCTTGCATGCTGTTCACACTTTCCATCAGTCCCTTCAACATATTAATCAGAGTTATTTTAAGTTCCCTGTCAAGTAATCTAGTACCCGTGTCATATCAAAGTCAGATTCTCATGACTGCTTTGTTTCTTGGGAGTGTGGTTTCTCTTGTCTTTTTGAATGTCTTAAAAGTTTTGCTAAAATTTGGAATCTTATATAGCACAGTAAAGACTAAAATAAATAGTTTTTATGCCTGGAAGTGAGCATACCTTTCCTTCTACTAACACTTTAATGCTCCTTTTGCTCCTTCTAGCTAACTATATCCCAGAGTGGTAAAAGAAGCCCCTCCCTTAGGTTGTGATTTATTTTGTTAAAAAGCTACCTATATGACTAATAAATTACTCTCTCTTCCCTTTGCTCTGTCTACAAAGAAAGACATTCCCAAACACAATTTCTGATTAAGCAGGAGATAATCCATATATGCCCACAAAACAGATCTGTCCCAGCCAAAAGCAAAGAAACATGATACCCCGGACCATGTGGGCAGCATTACTGAAGAAGGGGTGGATAAACAGAAGACTATTTGGGATTCTCTGAGGTATCTGAACTGTCCTCTATATCCTTGGTGTGGCAGGCTGTGTCACTGATGTCATCTCTACTCCTCCTTGGAGCCATACCCCCATGCAGCTCTGTGTGCTCTCCTGTGGTGGGCATGCTGACTCGCTTAAATAACTTGATTGCCTTTCAACCCATCCCTTCAGCCACTGCCATGAGAACATGTCCAAGCTTGCTGTGGACACACAGAGCCAAGCCATCCTGGCCGTCCCAGCCAATAGCCAGACATGTGAGTGATTGCCCCCAGATCAGAAGAACTGCTTGGCTAAGTCAAGACCAAACTGCTGACCCACAGATGCATAAGCTGAGTAGATGTTTTTTTGTTTAAAACTACTGAGTTTTAGGATGGGAACAGAAAGCTGATACACCTACCACCTACGGGTCCTTCAGGGCTCCCGAGATCTGGCAAGTATTGGTGCCTACTCTAACTTCACCCATTCTGTGTCTCCTAAGGCTCCCTCAAACTGCTTTGTGCCCATGCTGGACACCATGCCCTGTGACAACTCCACCATCATAGTGAGTGCTTGTTTTAAGCAAAGTACCAACGCCAGATTCAGGAGGCTCATATTTTGAATGCTAATTTCTAATTCTTACTGAGGGAGTCTTTGAAAAGCATTTCATGTCTCGATTTTGCTGCTGGGGCAGAAAGCCCGGCTCTGTATCCTTTGATTTAGGGTAGCGGTTTCCATGAGTTCTGGGCTAGGCTGGCTAAAACAGACTCTCTGGGGAGGTGGGGGAAAGATTCTACCCTGAGAGTCTCATCCATTTATGCTGGGGTAGAGCCCAGAAACCTTAATTTTTAAACAGTTCCCCAAGGTTATAGGATATTATTAAGTTAAGAATATTTGAGGATCATTGAAATGGAGCATTTCCCTAGTTTATTGTTTCCTGAATGCATCTTTTGACACAATTTCCTTTCATCAGAATATACATGTACACAAATTATATATAACAGATATATTCAAGTGAGGTAATAGTTAATACAATTTATAATTTAGATGTCTGCCTATTTCCAACACCAATTAAAGGAAGCAAATAATATCTAACACATCTAATAAGATCATCAGAATAGAAACAGAAAATTCTGGGCAACAGAGAAGAGATAAACTAATGCCAAAGTCTCAGAATAGCAGACTTAATGAATAGCTCTGAGACTCCTAGCAGCAAAGGCAAAAAGAGAAACACAATAATTCTTACTATCTGATAAAACATACCAAAGGACTAAGAGATTTATTTTTCCTACAGCTGAATTCTAAAAGGAATTTAATTATATAGGTCCTACTACACTTTTTTTTTTTCCTGAGACAGGGTCTTGCCCTGTGACCCAGGCTGGAGTGCAGTGGCACAGTTATAGTTCACTGCAGCCTCAAACTCCTAACTCCAGTGATCTTCCTGCATCAACCTTCCGAGTAGCGAGGACTACAGGCGTGCATTACCACACCCAGCTAATTAGAAAAAAAATTACAGAGATGGGTCCTCACTATGTTGTCCAGGTCACTCTTGAACTCCTGGCCTCAAGCGATCCTCCCCATCCCACCCCCCAGAGTCCCCAAAGTGCTAGGATATAAGTGTGTGCCACTGTGCCCAGCCTCAATACTTTTGAATATAAAAAATGAAAAATGAACTGCTGTGTAGGGAGATAAAAACATTTTTTGAAGCTAAATTGTAAAAGGAACCTGATTGTGTAGGCCCTATTTCATAAGGGACTTTGAATAACAAAAAGAGTTATGTAACCAACAATGGCTGAGCAGAAAATAAAGACCATTTCTCGTACATTCCCTAAAACATAAATCTTGGGGAGGCACTTCTTTGGTGGGCAGGGGTCCAGGGACAAGGCTCTCTGTGGTCTGACCTTTCTTGGGGAGAAAGCTCGCAACACCCAGGAAACATGAGGAAGGATGCAAATGTGCCTGGACTTGGTGTCCTCTCAGGGGAGCAAAGGGGCTACGCTGCACTACTGGGAATGCCTGGGAGCCACTTGGTGGAGTAGCTGGTTCACACTCATGCTGAGAAACTTGCATTCTGGTTGCTCACACCGTAAATCAACCAAGGCAAATGGGCTCAGAAGGTGGAGGGGACAGAGTCTGAAAGATACTAAGAGACTTCCTATTCCAGAGAGGCGTTTAGGGTTTCTCATCCATTGCATCTCTGCAGATGCTAACAATGTGGTGACCAGTCTCTGGCTGCATTGACAGAGGAAGGGTGCCCAGAAGCAGGGAGGTGAGGCTCCGGCTCTGTCCTTTCCTTTCTGCAGCTCCTCCCTTTTGCCATATGCTTGCCTCTGGAGCTACATAAGCTGTTCCCACACCCCAGAGCAGGCACAGGCACTGCTGGCCCATGCCCCCTTCCAACTCCTAATTCATTCTTCAGATCCACACTCAGGTGGCCCTAGCACTCTCAAGTCTGGGTAGGTGTCCCCACCTGTGCCACCACAGCATCCTCCCTTCTGAGGTATGATGATGTTCACGTCTTCAGGGACACCTCAGACTGTTCACGTCCTCAGCGACACCTCGAGAGTGGTCCCTCAGTCCCCCAGTTCACAGTGAGATCATCACTGTTAGCTGCGCTGGGCAAAGAGCAAACGCTCCGAAGATGCATATGATGGGTGGGTAGGGCAGGAGGACAACGAAGACACTGACGACACCGAGTGACAGTGAACACTGACACGGGCCCCCCCTGTGCCAGGCCCCATGCTAAATGCTGAAATGTGGGGCAGATGCCAACCTAGCAGGCTGCTCCTGAACCAACACTCTTTTTTTTTTTTTTTTTTTGAGGGAGTCTCACTGTCACCCAGACTGGAGTGCAGTAACATGCTCCCGGCCACCGCAGCCTCAACCTGCTGGGCTCCAGCGATCCTTCCTCCTCAGCCTTCCAAGTAGCTGGAACTACAGGAGTGTGCTACCATGCCCAGCTAATTTTTGATTTATTGTAGAGACGAGGTCTTGCCAAGTTGCCTGGGCAGGTCTTGAACCCGCGGGTTCAGGCAATCCACGCACCTCGACCTCCCAAAGTGCTGGGATTACAGACTAAGCCACCAAGCCCGGCCCGAACCCACACTCTTAACCGTCCACTCTCACCCACGAACATGTGTGCAATACGATGCTGGATGACCTGGGAGCTGCAGGAAGTAGGTGTACACCTTGGCATCTGTGGCACCTCAGTGTCCCTCCCATCTGGAGATGCAGTGACTGATTCAGTCCTTCTCAGAAACCCAGAATAGCAGGCTGGAAGGGGCTTGTCTTTATCGTGTCCTGTGATGGGAGCACCACCCACATTCCCCAGCATGTGGGCCATGTTAGGACAGAATCTGTGACTACAACAGAAGTGGACGCATGACAAGCACCTTGCTGCCGGGAATGCTGCTGCTTGCAGGGGAGGCTGGAAGCTCAGATGGGCTGGATCCTGGCGCTGGCCCCACAGGACTTGACCGATGGTTGGGCTTCTGCTCGGATAAGCCAGCTGCTTTTTTCCTCTGGGCAGCGATTTGGGACAGGACACTATCTATGCTGCCGCCTGAGGAAAGAGATGGGAATGAACACCACAGGCAGAGAGTGCCTACTCTGATATAGCCGTGTGCTGACCAGGCTGGGGTCTTGGCTCCCAGACTCCCTTCTTGGTATGGCTCCAGGTCAGGTCTTATGGACCACAAGAGAGCTTTGTGTGAGAAGCAAGGGTGGGTGTCAGGCAGCAACACTGCTGAAGTGTCACGGCAGGAGAGGGAAGAGGCAGTGCAGATGAGACCCAGTCCACTGTCCTCTCCCTGTGCCACGGCTGCTCGTGCCGCCACACCCGGCACCAATGTGACGCCCTGTCCAGATCCCATGGCAGCCAGCAGCTGCCCACTCAGACACACTAGGGCTTCAGGAGGGCCGGTGAGTGACTTGCCCTCATGCTCCGATACCCCCAGTTACTCCACTGACTACTATCACTAACTCCATGATACATGGAGCGCTGTGCTTCCCTGATGGAGCCTGGTTGCCATTTCCCTCTCCCTGCTTCCCCAAACCCACTGGTAACCTTGAATCATTACGAAAGGAAGAAGTGGTAACACCCAGGACTGGGGTGGGGGGAGTGCTCGAGGAAGGACACTAACCACTAATATTTAGAGAGGATTTTACTACGTGCCAGGTACGGTTGTGAATATTTCACATGCATCAAAAGAGACATCTAGGGGACAAGACACATCAAAAGGCTCAGAAATAGGCAAACTCACTCCCTCAGTTGTCCTGACTCTAGGGGACTCATGCCATGGAAATCACTGAACATGCAGGCAAAAACGGAGGCACGAAGGCATCGCTCAGGAAGGCATTACCCACAAGAACAAAAACCTAGCAACAGCCTTGGCATCCAAACAGGGAGCTGGTCAAACAAACCGTTAGGCCTCATGTGAGTGGAATCCTGCTTGGCTACTAAGAAGATGCTGCAGATACATGCATACAGACATAAAAAGGTGCTCACAATCTAGCAATGTGCCGGGGGGTGGGGGGTGGGGGGGAGCAAGTCACAGAGCAGCTCCTAGCTCAGGAAGGCACAGTGGTTCCAAGAACAGGCTCTGAAGCCAGGCTGCCTGAGTTCAGGTCCTGCTCTGCTACTTTGTAGCTGTGTAACCCCAGGCAAGTTATCTAACTGTCCTGAGCCCCAAACCCCTCATCTGGGGAAATGAAGGGGATAATTCATTTAATGGGCTTGGCACTGTGCTTGGCAAATACTAAGTGCTCAGTAAATTATTACTCCTTTTTAATAAATAATCAAAATATGCATAAAAACACTTTGTAAAAAACGTGCTCAAATATTAATCATGATCCCTAGTGGGTGAGATCACACCTTATTTTGTTCCTCTAGCTTATCTGGTCTTAAAGCTTTTTCCACAAGGAGTAGGGTGGCCTTCCTGCACAGCTGGCTGTGGTTAATCCCAAAGTACCTTGGGGAGGACCAGAAAGCAGGCTTAAACCCAAAATAACTTCAGGGCACTCTGGTTGAGACCTAATTGCTACCAACTTGCTATGTGACCCTAAACAAATCTCTTGCCCAGTTTGGACTTCAGTCTCCTCATTTGTTCAATGAAGGAGCAGAATGAGAAGCTCTCCAAGGTTTAACCTTCAGGGATTTTAAACACCATGAAAACACCACACATTCCTCTTAATTTCTTGTAAAGTCTTATACAAAATTATAGACTTTATTTCCCTCCCTCTCCATCCACCCTCACCCCTAGGGAAATGCATAAAAGAAACTCTGAACGAGGAATTCACTGAAAAATCCCTCAGCCACATCAAGGAGAAAGCCTCGAGTGTGGTCCTTGCTGGGACCGCCTGCAGCCTGAGGATGGGAGCAGCTCACCCTGTGAACCCCAAAGGCTGGTCCCACTCCCCAGGAGGTCAAGCCCAGCTACCCACCTGAGCGGTTAAGCAGCTCCCCACCGTGCCGTCCCACGCCCCCGGCCCCACTGGAGCCACCCGAGGAATGAGGCGAGTGGTTGAAATTTCCAGAATTGGCAGGAGAGGCTGGGCTTCTGGAGAGGCTTGGAAACTTGATGGGCCTGACGGGAGTCTGCAAGAATAAGGAGGGCATGGTGCTCAGGGTTGCTGCTCCCTCCAGACACACAGGGTAACAGTGCAGGGGGCCCCTGCGCCCATCTGGTGCTTCCCGCCCCCACCAATGGAGCTCACCTAGCCCAGCGAGTACCAAGCCTGCCAGGAGTCCCCTAGGAGATGGAGCTCCTGTCTGCTGACAACCTACCCATTAGCTCCGTGAGCCCATGTCATGCCATCTACCATTGGCCACCCTGCTTTCAGTCTCACTCAACTCCAGTGTCTTCCAGGGAAAAACCTAACCATGTCATGCACTGACAAACCCCAGGAGGCCTCATCACACCCAGGATAAAATCCACCCCTCAGCACAGCCTGGTCCAGTGACCAGTTTTCCAAGCCTGCTTCTCCCCCTGCAGGTCCATCTGCCTGGAACATGTCTTTCCCCGCATCCCTCATGGAGCTTTCCTGTCTCCTCCATGCCTGGTGCCAGTGCCCCGGCCACGTCCTCTCCATCTGACCTCACTGCACCCTCCCCTTCACTTGCTCTGCTCCTGACATGCTGACCTTCTTTGGGTTCCTTGTAGATGCTGATCCCCTCTGTGCCCCAGGGCCTTTGCCCATGTGGCAGTACTACAAGGACTGCCCTCTCCCCACCCTTCCCATGGTGGCCCCTTGTCCTGTAGGCCTCAGGGCTCGAGGCTTCCCTGCCTAAATGGCCGAGGGCAGGCTCCCCCAACGTGGCTGTGCCCCCTCCCAGCACCCCATTCGTTTGCACCACAACCCTTATCACAACTTGCAAGTATACATCTACCATGGGTTGCCGTGTGTATCAGACCCCAGTGTACTGTCAGTTCCATGGACTCTGCCCTCTGCTGTAGCCCCTGTACCCAGTTCTGGAATCAGCACAGAGAAGGCAGATGTGACTGAAGGTGCAGTGGGCTGAGTGGTTGCCCCCGAAAAGATACACCCGTGTCCTAACCCCAGAACCTTTGAACATTACCTTATAAGGCTAGTGAGTGGATATCACAAGTGCTTACATGAGACGTGTTTAAGTTAAGGATTCTAAGAGAGGGAGCTTACCCTGGGCTCTCTAGGTGGGCCCCAAATGCAACCACAGGCATCCACACAAGGGAGAGGGCAGAGGGAATTCTAACAACAGAGGGGTTCATGTGTCCATAGAGGCAGAGATGGAACAATGCAGTCACAAGTCAAGGCAAGCCGAGGCCATGAGAAGCTGTAAGGGGCAAGGAACAGATGCTCCCCTAGGACATCTGGGAGAGGGCGGCCCTGCTGACCCTGTGGTTTCTGACATCTGGCCCTCAGAAGCATCAGAGAATATGTATCTGTTGTTTTAAGCCTCACAGTTTGGGGTGACGCGTTATGGCAGCCATAGGAAACTAAGACAAAGCTTCAGCTTGGGTAATCCTAAAGGAGGGACAATGTCAGATCCTGAGGGCCCAGAATGAGAAAAAAAAAATGTCTGCTAAGTGAGCAAGACAGAACACGGCAGCAGAGGCCAGAAGCACACGTTCTCATTTCCTCCAATGGGAAGGAAACTCTTCCCCGGCCTGTGAATCCCAGCTCAGAGATGACTTCTTCCTAGAGGCCTCCCCTGACTGCCCACCACCACTCCCACCTACACAGTTGACCCTCTGATACTCCCAGAACACCGTTACATGGCTCCTGCCTTGTGCTCTGTGTCTGTGTCTTTTCAGTCGGACCATGGCCTCTTCTTCAGGCAGGGTCAGTCTGGCAGGGCCACATGGAGGCAGGGCTCAATGGACGTTTGCTGAGTGAATGACAGTGATGGCGATGTACTGTCCCTCTGGGATTAGTGAAATTCTCAAAAAAATGCAGCCACAGAGTCTCGGGGGTGGTTCTGTGACTCCCCCCACATTCCAACCTGACAGAAAATAGTGGACGAAGCACAAACCTGTCCAGCCTGTTTTGAGAGCATCTCTAGGCACCAGGCCCTTGGACTCCTGCCAGCTGAGTGCTATCACAACAGCCCTGGAAAGTAGCAGTAAGCGCAGGAGTCAGCCTCGTCTCACAGACAGAGACGGAGAGCCTGAGTCTCTCTGATCACCTAGCACCAGGCAGCAGGGGTGGTCCTGTCCTTGCTTTGCCTAGTCACTGCACTACAGTATTGACACAGAGATGATCTCCCATATGGACCAGCTGCCTCAGGACACAACAGAGACAGGCCGGGGCCACGGAGTTAGAGACCACTGTGGTCGAAGAGGTAGAAGGCATACTTTTTCCAGGAGCAAGAAAACCCCAGTAGCATACACAGTTGCCTCCTAATGTTTGCTCTTGGTTGTGGGCCTGAGCAATAATGTAGCGTGCCACTTAATTAAAAGCCGAGAACCTGATTTCTGGTCCCAAGTTCACCCCCACCTGGCTGGTGATCTTCGGCAAATGACTCCCTGTCTCTGGGTCCTAGTTTCCTCATGTGCTAAGGGTAAGTTTGGATTAGATAGATCAGGTCTTCAAACTGTGTTCCTTGGAGCTTCAGGGTTCTACAGAGGAAACAGATGTCCCCCACCCCAACATTTTAATGTTTTACATGTTGAGCGGCTTCATTAGACAAAAGAAAAGCCACAACCCCTCAGGATACATCTATCTGAGGTCCCTCTGTCTGAAACACACCACGGTCTCAGTGAGGAATCAGCGACCTTTAAAAGCGTGTTAGCTGCACGACTTACAGTGTCTGTGCTCCCGCTGCCTACAGAGTGGCCCCTGTTGGCTCTCTGGGGCAGCACAGTCTTCATGGGGTCTGCCTTCCCATTGTGACACATCCGGGACCGATTGGAACTCCACAGTTCAAAACTGGAAGGAGGTAAGAAGGGGGGGATGACTGCTTTCAGCTTGTCACTCGGGAGTCTGGTGAAGGGGGCTCCGTTTCGAAGCTGAAAAAGATGGGCTAAGGGTTAGACGAGCCCAAGAGGGCTCCAGCTTTGGGGAAAGACTCCAGGTTCTTCCTGCGGCTCAGAGCATCACATCACCATCCACCCTTCCACCCAAGCCAGGAGCCCAGCTGGAGTCCTCAGCTTTCCAACCGAGCAATGTTTACTCTACTCTGCCCCAATCCTGGCTTCTCTTGGATCTATCCACAGCAGTAAGATGAGGACAGGGCAGAGGGGACAGAGAGCCAAGGACAGGCAGGTGACGGTGTGCTGTGAAGGGAGGCAGAGAAACTGGGAGAGCACAGAGGAGAGGCACCCTAACTGCAGTGAGAGGGCAACTTGGGAGGGACTGAGCTGAGCCCAAAGGACAATGCAGGCAGGCCCAGTGAGGACAAGAGGGGCATTCCAGACCCAGCGAGGAGCCAGAATGTGCAGTGCTGTGAGGAGACCAGCATGGGCAGTCTTGAGGACTGGGGGAAGAAGAGAAGACGATGAGGGGCCCAGCATGCCCTTTCCTGCTGCCCTTTTTTTTTTTGAGTTGCAGTCTCTGTAATTGAATTTCAAATCTGGGGATCCATATAAAATCCACACAGTGATGGCTGTTGGATCATCAAGGAAAAGCCTTCACACAGACCATGCTCACCTTAATTAAGAAAAGGCAGTGAACTTGGTGCCAGATGGTGCTTTGCAGGGATGGGCATCCCACAGCTAAACTCGCCTCGGGAGCCGCGCAGGCGGGCATCTCCGCACCGATGGCTGCGCACGCCCATCAGCGGGGTGGCGGGGGCCATCCCCATCCACTGCGGGGCGGGCCGGCGCACTGGCGCCCTCTATAGTCCACGAGCTGCCAGGGCAGGAGGGCACGCCTCCACATTCTCATGCTGGCTGGGCCCTGCCTGTCAAAGTCTGTAAACAAGTCCAAACCTCAACAACCTCATCCAAAAAACGGTATGGGGTTGGTGGGGGGGGGGGGGGGGGGGGGGGTTGGAGGGTTGCCCAGACCACAAAAAAACCACCAAAATGGATGGGCCTTTAAACACCCGGGGGAAAAAAAAAATTGTGGCAACATTTATGACAACAAATGAA